>CAUYRT010044621.1:0-54298 GCA_963574885.1 Lepilemur ruficaudatus | reverse complement strand
TTTTTTTTTTTTTTTGAGACAGAGTCTCACTCTGTTGCCCAGGCTAGAGTGCCGTGGCATCAGCCTAGCTCACAGCAACCTCAAACTCCTGGGCTCAAGTGATCCTCCTGCCTCAGCCTCCCGAGTAGCTGGGACTACAGGCATGTGCCACCATGCCTGGCTAATTTATATATATATATATATATATATATATATCTTTTTAGTTGGCCAATTTCATTCTATTTTTAGTAGAGATGGGGTGTCGCTCTTGCTCAGGCTGGTTTTGAACTCCTGACCTTGAGCGATCTGCCCGCCTCGGCCACCCAGAGTGCTAGGATTACAGGCATGAGCCACCACTCCCAGCCACCACTGACTTGTTTATGCCCATCTTCCCCCTTATCAGGAATAAAATGTTTTTGGGGGTGAAATATGCCCACAAGGATTCTAAGTCCTTCTCTAGGGGCCCTCTGTCCTCTAGCCCCTCCATTCATGGAAGCCTTTAATGCTAGAGCTATTATTTTACATTCTTAGACCACCTCTGCACTCTTGTTACCAATCCCGAAGTGAGTCTTTAACTCACTCTTTGGTCTATACCTTTTTCTATACGCTTCTAAGGCCACCTTATGCTTCTTCCAAGTTAATTTACTAACAGAAAGAATTTGAGATCTCTCTCATTTATTCTGAGCTCTCACAGTAATGTCTCACTGTAAGTAGCTTCTGCTGACACTTGCTCCTATCTAGGCTGGTTAGCCAAATTGTATCCTTTTGTCCTTGTCTTCACCACCTTCTGCCATAGCTCCTCTGATATGAACACTTACAAAGAAGTTCTTTCCCCTTCCTTTCGATGTCTGTCAAAGTACTTGCTATTCTCTTCATTACTAAATATCTTTTCAAATGTTGTTAAACAGCAAATGGATACAGATGCATTAGTAGTTTTGAGGCTGTGGGTAACCTCTAAAGCAGAGCCCTGTGGACTTTGTATCATTGCCTATTGCTTCTCTGCTCTGGAGGCTTTCTAACCTTGCAACACCTCAGTGGCTATAATCTAGCCGCAATCAAGCCACAGTTAACAATTCTTTTATTTAGGGCAATATAGCTCCTTAAACATCCACATCTTTCTGCATTATGTGGCTTCTCTCATGGGCTATATTGCCTCCCAAATTGCCTATTCCATAATCAGCCAGATCCTCAGTAAAATTTTTTCCCAGGGAGCTGGGACAGGAGGGGGAGGGACTTTGGATCAACCCAAATACAAATGCCACAGCTTCTCTTTTAGCTCTTGGAAAGTCACCAAGTTTCTTTTCTTTCATTTGTTTATTTGTTTGTGTGCTTTGGTTGTAGTTTTTGTTGTTTCTTTTTGTTTTTTTTTTACCTAACATTCATTATCCATAGATATACATACACACTGATAGACAAAGCCTTTCTCCACCTGTACCATTTGAAGAAGTTTACATTATTTTATTACCTTAGCAAGTTCACAGAAAATTGGAAGTTCTCATTCTCTGTCAATTTTATCTAATTGTGGACAAGGGGTTTAAGCCACTATCCAATTAGTTTCAACCATTTCTTCCTATTTGGGGGCATCTCTCCAAACTAGCATAGCGCATGAGATGGTGTGTAGCACATCCACATTGGATAGGTAGCAGTTTAGTGGCCATGGTGAGAACACACGCCTGATTACATATAGCCCATGCCACAGATGGGCACTGGACCAAGAGTGCCAAGCACCATGCTATGTTTAGACTAACTTTTTCTTTTGCATAACTACGACCTTGTTACTAAGCCAGTTTTGTGTGTTGGACTCACTCTACCCTTTGTATGAGCATTCTTTCCCAAGAAGCTATGCAGTCTCATGTCTTTCAGGCTAGCCTCATTAGTTTGCCAGGTGTGCCTTGATGTGTTTGAATTCCAGTGGTTGATGTAGCTTAGACTTGAGGTAAGGTTACTCTTTTCCCCACCCCACACATAATTTTAAAAAGCAAAGGTTCTGAATTTGAATCTCCGGAATATGATGTTTTCTTCTCAACATTCAGGACTTTCATCTTAATGCCCTCTGATCTCTTCTTTCTTTCTGTCTCTCTTAACTTTCCCCACAAATCTTTGAGTAACATTTTTGGCTTCTCTCTAACCTTTAATCCCATCTCTCGAGGTCCGTAAAATGTCTCTGAGTCATGAGGCTCTGTTTGTCCTACTTCAGGAGAGACCATCTGATTACCATAATTGGGGCGATGCCCAAGGGAAAAGAAGTGGTAGTGAATGAACATAGATTGCAGATCTTCTCCATCTAGAGATTTGGCACAGAGGAAGTAGAAGGAAAAGGAGTTAAAAGGTTAAGGGAAGGGTCCAGAGTAGGGATGCTGCCTGGAGCTATAGCTAGAAGGTGCTCCAGTGGCAACAATTTTCTCTTAGAATGAGTTTCTGACAGCAGCTTTTCACTCCATAGAACCTCAAGATACCTTGGGCTGGGGAGAGCCCAAAGACAGCTCTTTCTGAGTAAGTTTCCTTGTGACTTTTTCTATCCTCCACAACGTCTGACCCACGGAACACATATGCACAAGCACACACAGAGATATGTACATACACACATATACAATTAAATAGAAGATAGGTCCCACTAAGAACTGTGAAATAATACCCTATTATTCCAAAATTTTTTTTCACTATCCTTCTCTGACAATACCTGAGGGTATTTAAACTAGGAACAATTCACTGTACAATTACAGTTAAGTTTAAAATGCAAAATTTTTTCCAAGGGTGAACAGCATGACTAATTTTTATCCATTCTAAAGTATAAACAATTGAAATCAGGCTTTCCTATTTAGCTAGGGGAAGGGATGAGGAAGCAGAAAGTACAAGATATCTGAAGTCTTGAAGGAAAGAGAAGTATTAAGAATTTCAAAGACAAATTTTCTCCTACTTAACAATGTGTCAAGAGAGAACAAAGCTGATATCAATGGAGAGATCTATTTCAGTAGGGCCATGGAACAGAAGCCAGATTACAGTGTGTAAAGAGTTATGAAATGAAAGCAGCTGGTGTCGACTCATTGGAGGAGTATGGCATTGAAAGGAAAAAGACAAAGGAGAAATGACTGCAGTGGAGATTGGAGCCCAGGGAAGATTTTTCTCAAGATGAATATCAAAGGAAAAATTCAGGAATGGGTACTTTGCATCATATTCCCCCATATCTATTTCACTGATTTAAACTCCATCTCTTTCTTCAAAGGGAGTTCAGCCCTGTAAATAATTCTAAAAATATTTTTTATAAATGTGAATTTTCTATATAATAATACAGTACCCTAAAATATGAAAAAAAGTCTTACAAACCAATTGGCTAAAAAATTTAAATAGGTGTGTCAGTTTCAGTAGTAGTCCTTATATTAAAATGTATATTAAAATCCTACATTATTTCAAATCCAGCCCTTGCCAAATAATTATTGGCAAAGGCTACGTAATAGCCTGCAGGACAACTGTGTACCATGGATCTCTGCAAAGCTATCTCAAGCAGATTCCTTCCCAAACAAATCACAAATTTTCTAGGGATAATCTTTTCCCCTGCAACTGACATGTCATTTGTATTCTAGGATATTTCATAGAGTGATAGGCTGTCTTTTCTTGTTCTCATTCCCTTCCTTCTTTATGTACTGTAGCCAGCTCTGCTGAGAAATACTGAGCTACAAAACGCTTCAGCACTTAGCATCTAAATGAGGATTCTAACGGAGAATAAGCTGTACTCACTTTCTTTTCCTTGGTCTCTAAGTGAAAGCTGCTAAGGAACAGCTCAAGCCGCTATTCCCAGAAAGCCTGGGCTCACAGGACCTTCTTCCACAGTCATTACAGAGGCAGAGAATTTTGTTTTGTTTTTTCACCTTGTTACCTTGCTTCCTGTAGTACAGACTTTAGAAAATATTTGTGTTCTCAATTGCATTGATGTATACAATAACAGTTTATTTCAGTATAGTAGAAGGTAGATATATGTGGTAACCCTAAGAATTATCCTGTGAAATAACTAGGTGAACAGTTCAAGGTAAGAAAATTGAAAGGCTTTGGCACTTTAGTAACATTTTCACTACTTAATGGAACTAAATCCAAATGGGTGATAAAAATGTTCTCTCCCAGTCTGATCCAACTATCCACTTCTGTTGCCTTTGCTTACCAGCCACAGCTCCAATAGAAATAAACTCAAACATGTATTTGAATGACTTATCTCCTTCTGCTAATTTGTATTATTGGTTTTACCCCAAAGGCAATCATATCTTTACAATGTTCCCCAAAATTCATTCTAGTTATTGGCCTAGATTTCTCAGACACAGGATAGAAGATTCCTTTTCCTGGCTCTCTTCTTCCTATTTTGAACCATGGTAGTATTTGGAAGATTTAAACTAAGAGAAATATATGCAGTTGAAAATGCTACAGAAAGTATAAAAACATGATTGGTTAAGGATTGGTAACAGTTGAAGCTGAGTTATGGGGGATTCATTATATACGCCGTTCTCTCTACCTTTGTAAAAATTTTTTTTTACAAATTATAAAATTTTAAAAAGAGAATGCTCCTGAAGCAATAATTTATAGAATCTGGGCTCTACCAAATGCCTAGGATTAAGTCAAAGAAATGTCAGAGCAGATAAGGTGAATAATTTATTGGTTCATTATTTATTATCCCGGATATTGGTATGGAATAGAACCTTCAAAATCTAATATGGTAAACCTGAAGAGCCTGAGAACAGGAAAAGGACTGAGATCTATGGCAGCAAACAGTGATTACAGTTTTGAATGAAGAGGAAATCCCTACTTATGTAGGATGGTTTAAGTTTGGTCTGGAGAATATAAGAATTTCATCTATAGAGTTGCATAGAAAGACCAAACTTTGTCCCTCTTAGAAGGTCTTATTGGGACTACTGAAACATAGCCTTATAATATGCTGGTACCAGAGGATGATGAAGTTGAGAAAACAACCTATTAAAAAGTGAATTTGGTGGACCTAAATCATCCCCTTGTGGTCTGATTTTCTCTTGGTTTGGAGAAAACTCTAACCTAAGAAGCATACAGAGAAATAAAATGATCGATAACAAGGGCTTACAATAAAGATTGAGAAAAACAAGCCATAAAAGTTTGGCATATAATGAGACTGGAGAGTCTGTCTGAAGTGGATGGTAGTTTCTTTTGAGAGGCCCTTGGAGTATATGTATATTTCAAATGGGAGGCAATGGGGAATGTTATTTATGTGAACCAAGATCAGAGTTCCCCCCAACTGTTAACCCAGCCTGATCCTTTACCTAGTTAAAAAAAAAAATCTGCTTTCTGAAAAATAAGGATTTATCTTAAGAAAAATTGTATTGACCGCACTCTCTAAGCCATATGAATTCTCCTTTACCTTTCTGATGGAAATAGAATCACTGAAGCCCAGGAAAAAGGAATTTTATTAATCATCCTAAGAGAGAATAGCATTGCCCAATATAGAGCAGCATTAAACCAATTGTCCCAGCTGGGAAAAAGAAAAAAAAGCAATCTCTTTCCATGGATGAGAGAGGGTATGGATTAAAACTACTTTTCTTCTGGTCCTTTTTTGTGTCCCATTTGTCTCTATGTAATATTACCAAAAGGAGGTTGTTTTGTGTCATATTATCTAGCAAAAAACAAAAAGAAGAAGAAGAAGGTGCACCTCAGAGCATTCTCATCACTTTCACAAACTGGGTTCATAAGAAGAGCTGTAAGAAAGTGTCTCTTCCCAGGATCTCATAGCCTTTGTTGTTAATAATAATTATAATAATAATAGTTATTATTGTCTTTCACAACAGGAGAAATAGAGACTCTAAAAGGAAAAACATAGGGCTCAAGTTGTTGAGGAAATCAATGATAAAACTGGGAATTAAACTTCTCTGGTCATGTTTCAAGCCCTCAGGCATTCCTACAGCACAGCTGCTAATCTAGTCCATCTCAGAGTCACTCCATGCACTTTTTTTATGGACCAAGGAAGCTATTAGATATGTGACTTTTTTTTCTTTTTCGTTTTCTTTTCTTTTTTTTTTTTTTTTTGACACAGTCTTGCTCTGTTGCCCAGTAGACTGCAGTGGCACAATCATAGCTCACTGCAACTTCAAACTCCTGAGCTCAAGTGATCCTCTCCCCTCAGCCTCCCAAGTGTCTGGTATTACAGGCACACACCACCATGCCTGGCTAATTTTTTTATTTTTGTAGAGATGAAGTCTGACTGTTGCTCAGGCTGGTCTCAAACTCCTGACCTCAAGTGATCCTCCCACTTTTGCCTCCCAAAGTGCTAGGATACCATGCTTAGCCAGGATATGTGAGTCTTTTTTTATTGACATATTATTTTCTAGATTCCAAAGCAGTTCCTCACATCTTACTTTTTATTTCTCAAACTTCAGAGATTCCCAGCCTCTTCAAGGATGAGACTCCCTTCCTAATGTGACAAGGTTTAGTGGACGCTCACTTGATTGTACTTGTTCTTTTTGTATCTGCTGGTGGGAAAACTCAGAATGACAAAAACTTAACATGACAAAAAACTATCAGGAATTCAATAATTTTTAAATGAGTTTATATTTTATTATTCATAATATACATTTGAAAATAGTAGCACATATGTGTGGAGAGCAACATTTTGGCTATGCACAATGGTGAGAAGATGGATTCCTAAAATAACTGATCCCTTTGCTAGTCGGGGGTCCCATGTGTCATTATCAGATGAAATTTCAAGAGCCATAGAAAGGGTCCTTTAATAACATAAATGTAGAGAACCAAAGGATGATGTTTTTCAAAAGCTGTCTTAAAATTCAAAGATTTTAGATAAATGCTTACCCTGCTGCAGAAGAGAAACTGACCTTGCTTAAATCCCTACTACAGACCTTTAGAAAGATGTGGAGGTGTAATCTCTGTTGAAGAATGAGAGCAGAGCCATGGCTGATCTCTGTGCATCTTTCTTATTTGGTGACTGAGTTAGGCAGAGAGAGAGATTAAGAGATGGACAGAACTGGGCAAAACACAGTATTATTATGAGACACCATTTGGAGTAAAATGGGGTCAACTGTTAAGAAAAAAGCATTTTCTAGGTCTGTTCATTCTAGATGGGAAAGTGTATTGGAAGAAAACTCAAACTGGTTCATCTCTGACAACAATTATAATTATTACCCTCGGCTTGGCTGTATCATGCATTCCCATTCTCTCCCTCTCCTTTTTTTTTTGAGCCATAAGAATTAAGAAAAACAAATTCAAAGAAAAGATTTTTCTCAAGTCACAGAAGAATAATTCTCTTCAGAATTGTCCCAACAATAAGAAAATGTGAAAAAAATCTTTTTTAAAAAAATTATCTTGTACTGATTTACCTAGTAAAATTGCATATGATAGGTGAATGTCATCATTATTTTCTCCCTTTCAAGCGTAGGAATTTCTGTTGATGGACTCTTTCAGACAGTAATTTCAGACAGGCCTACAATTGAACAGCCAAACAGAAATTGTGGTTCTCTATTTGTTAAATGTTTTTGAGGTCCTTACATAAAAGGCTGATAATGAAGTATTAAGAGAAACATTTCAAAGGCTGTGCTTGGTCAAATTTCTTTGCATGGCACAAAGGAGAAGATGACCTTATGTAAAACCCTGATAGTTTCATTATAAGAATAATCAAGATTTAATGTTAAAGTTAAAAATCACTTTTCAAATGCTACCAAAACTAGATTCTTGGCAAAGTATAAATGTTTAATTCAAATTGGGGCTTATAGGAAAAAGCAATTAAAATCTAATTCATTACACAGGAGATTTGTACATTTTCTTCTCAAAGTCAGGCAAGGCGAGAAGGGGTTCTTAAACCCTGTTTTTAAATTAGAACTTTCTTTCACATCCCTTTTTTTCCTTTTTCTTTTTGAATCCAGACACTTGAATTTGGACAGACAAGCAACCCAGCCACCTTTCAGTGTGGCTGTGTCAGTATTGGAATGAAATGAACATGACCCCCTCCAGCAGGGAAGGGAACACACAGTAAAGGTATTTTTTATAGAACAATTCTTCACACCGCCCTGGTGACTAGGGAAAGGAATCTCGTGTTTCTCTTTTGCTGATACTGAATCAGCTGAAGAATACCATGAACATCAGTAGAAATGCTCTGAAATAGTCTCCTCTCCCTTTTGTCTTTTTGTTCTCATGAAAGAGAGAGAAGATTTTTTTTGAACATTGAAATATTTAATTAAAATGCCAATTAAAAATGGACCAATTATTTGGTGGTTCAGTTTATAATCAGAAATGTTGCCAATTATCACATCAATTTGCAAATAGTTGTATTAAGTTGGCATACTTCTTATCAACACTCCAATAAAGATGGCTATACTCATTTATGATAAGACTACACTCTCCATAATTAGCACAAGAAGCTGATTTCAGCAAAGAAATTCCTATTCTTGCTTCCTCAACAGTTTATGTAGCCATTGGATTTATATCTTGGATAAATAGTCAAAATGAGAACCGATCAAGGGAGAGACTGAGCTTATATCTGAATTGGAGAGAAACTCCAAACACCCTAGCAACCTGCATTCTGTATGTTATTGTGTACTTGCTTATTAACAGTTGGATATATAGATACCGTATGTATTTTCCACAAGCTAAATGAGAATGGTGATAATATTCCCTATCATTTGTGCAATGCCTTATAGTTTGCAAGTTTACTTGCATATATGTTATCTGATTTTCTGAGCAATTTAGAAATTTTTGTAAATTGAACAAATTAAATTTGTAGAGAACTTTAGATTTTGAAAATATCTGGTTTTAACCATGTTTGTTAACCCAATACTAACTCAGTAGTTCAAATAAATTTTTAATGTCTAGGAAATGATACTATGAGCAGTTAAAGTATCCTGAAAAAATTAAAGTCAGAAAGTACAAAATAAGATCACATTGAATTTTGTCTCCAGCCTTCATCTCAAGATCAGATTCAACACATAGTAGAACCTGCTCTGAGACACCTCCTCTTCTCCTCAATATTGACATCAGGATTTGGTAAAAAGGGCTACTGTACATTTTCCCCAAATCACTTGGGATATTTGTGGTATAGCAATTTATAAAAATAGGAGCCCCCTACCTTTTAATCCTTTCTTGGTAGGGGTCCTAAAGATTTACTGAAATCAGCCACAAATTTAGGAAGAGTCCTATTCCATAGGACAGTTTTTCCCAGGAGAAATCTCAAGGTTTCCTACATTTCTGGAAATGAAAATGAGTTTTCTCCAATATATTACATGCACTTACCTATTCCTAGTTCCAGGTAGGAGTCCAAATTACTTACCAGGTATGGCTGAGTGGGAGAACACAGGTGAAAAGAAAGATGCACACAGAAGGCTTCATAAGAAACATAATCCTCTGGAGTGACAGAGAAAATTCTAAAAAATAGGGAGATAGAGGAGCAAGATGGGAAGTATTCTCCTCAGAGGTAGTGGGATGGAATTCTCAAAGCCCAACTTCCTTGGTGTGTAAGCGATCCCAAACAGAGTTAAGGGGAGGTGAAATGGAGCTGCCAAACGTCCAAAGAAGAGATTATCTACTTAATTAAAGTTTTTTTTTCCTCTCTAAGTCCTTCAGCCAATCAGAACTCAAGTGCCAGAAAAAGATTGAGTCGATCAAAAGAACACTCCAGGATCCTCCCAGACAAATGCAGAAGAAGGGGACCAGGAGAATGAGGACAAAGAAAGAAGGGGGGTGGGGGGAAGAGACATAGCAAATCCCTTCTACATAATCACTGCGTGGAGTCTCTCTTTCCTCCCTCTTGCCTGTCCCCTCCCACCACACCACAACCTTCCCCCACCCACGCACACTGACACACACACACACACACACACACACACAGCCGAGTCCCCAAAAGGGATTTAGAAGGGTCTGTGCTTTCCCAGTTGTCCTTTGTAGCACTTTGAGAATGAATTTGCATTCAGAATAGCTTTCTTCAGAAAAAAAAAAATAGACCATGTACGGGTGAACCTCAGGCCCTCTGATTTGAGCATATGTGGACACAACTCAACCATCTTGTGTATTCTCTCTCTAAGTTAGGAAGAAGATCAGGAAACTTCAGGAACTTTTGCATCATACGTTTACTTATCGAACACCTGTTACATTCCCAGCCCTCCACTAGGCATTGTGGAAATGTTTCAAAACAAAAACATGATTTCTGCCCCAAAGACATTTACAACTTAGTAAGGTGATAATAAAAGAACATAGTTCTAATACAGTATTAAATTGCTAAAAACTGACTACAATCATGCAGGCTTATTTAGGGGAGGTTTTCTGAAGAAGGAAGAATGTGAGTTTCAAAGAGGGGATGAGATTCAAAGTGATCTCAAAATCCTCACCCTTTCAACTCAGACAGTAGGGCCACAAGGACACTCAAGCCCTTGCTCACACTTCTCTGAGTTGTGTTCCGTCTGTTCCCCTAGGGAGGAAGGGTTGCCTCTCTCACAGTGCAAACCCTCCTCAAGGGCTCCAAACTTACTTCCATCTGGCCATGTCTTCTGTTTCAGCATCCGTATCACCTTTCATAAGGGCTCCCCAGAGAGAATTGTTCTCTTCCTTTATCCTTGTTCCTCTTGCTTCTGAACCTCTCTGGCCAGATCAACTCTGGCAAACTGAACTGGAAAATAAGGAATTATTAAATGAATTAATTATCTAGATCATTTGGGCCAGATGATTTAGGGATCTTGACTTCAGTATTTTGACTGTAACTTTGTTGTCCACATGGAATCTTCCAGATCAGGTATTATTTGGGATTCCAAACCTTATTGTGAGATGGCTGAGTCAGTTTTGACACCCCCCCGCCCCCCCCTACACAAACAACTGTAGGTCCTTCTCTCTCTCTTCACTTAGAAAGGGAGCAGCAGAGTCAACTTCAGACCAAGAGTCAAGTCCTTGGAAGGTAAGGAATTTCAATCTTGACTTCTTCCCTGTCCACAGAAGGCAGAGTTCTTGCCATTTACTTGGCTAGGGAATTCCTCAGGGATGGAATAACTCATTAGGAGGTAGAGCAGATTTGGGCAGTTTGTGTGTGAAAAGGGAGAGCTAATTTAAAACAAGTTCCTTGTGACACTGTCCTACCCCCTCTGTGAATTTCTTTCACAAAAGGAAAAATTTAATACTTTTATTGTTTTTTACAAAACTAATATACTCTTATTATGAAAACTTACACATGACAGAAATAGGGAAAAAGTGCAAATCCCCTTTGGTGACCCTCCTTCTCCCCTCTAGGGTAACAAATGTTAAATTTTGGATGATCTTTCTGGTTTTTAAAATATGTATATGTGGTTATAAATATATATAAACATTTTTCACAAAAATGAGACTATGTAAATTATATTTTGCAAATTGCTTTTCTTACTTAATAATATATTTTATAAGGCCGGGCGCGGTGGCTCACGCCTGTAATACTAGCACTCTGGGAGGCCGAGGCGGGCGGATTGCTCAAGGTCAGGTGTTCGAAACCAGCCTGAGCAAGAGCGAGACCCTGTCTCTACTAACAATAGAAAGAAATTGATTGGCCAACTAAATATATATAGAAAAAATTAGCCGGGCATGGTGGTGCATGCCTGTAGTCCCAGCTACCTGGGAGGCTGAGGCAGAAGGATTGCTTCAGCCCAGGAGTTTGAGGTTGCTGTGAGCTAGGCTGATGCCATGGCACTCTAGCCCGGGCAACAGAGTGAGACTCTGTCTCAAAAAAAAAAAATAATAATAATACATTTTATAGCTTTCTATGTTAGGTCCAAAAGATATCCCTCTTTCTCTCTTTCTCTCTTGCTCCCTTTATTTTAAAGAGTCGGATAATATAAACTGTCAAGTGTGCAAGTAATCTTATTATGCTGGATATTTGGGTTTTAGTCTAATGCAGGAATTGAAAGCTTTTTAATTTGTTTCTATTTGGATTTAAGTATTGCTGTTTTAATCACCTTGGTAAGGAAGAATAGGGTCTCTATCTCAATGGCTTAGGTACAATGGATTATAAAGAAAATTATGAGTTCCACCATACTTTGTTTTCAACTCTATAACCCTCTTAGTGTCCTCTCATGATTTTCAAATCCTAGGTCTGGAATTTCCTCTCAGTGCCTTCAAATCGGGAGTCCCATGTAAAAATGAGCTACATCTGCATTATTACTCTAAAACTGAGCTATATTACATTATTCAGTAACTTTTACTATTATAAATATCTAAAAATAAGATGTTCTTAGATCTTTGGGGATTTTATACCAGCAACTGATTTATTGAAGCATTTTACAACCAAATTTCTTTATCTTTTATACTAGTTTATCTTCTGAAGGTGTTTGCTTGATAATATTAATATTTTAGACCTAAAATGTGGAAATTAAGGCAGATGGCAGAAAAGCAATATACTGAATTCTACTAGTGATATGACTCCTTTAAATATTATTAATACCCTGATACTGCTATATTGTTTATTCTTTATTTAAAACTTAAATAGTAGCACATTTGTTTTGTTGTACTTTTTCCTAAAAAAACATGGAAATGTTAATATGTCTATATATTTAATTGGCCAAAACTTAATGACATATGATGTGTCAGGCCCTGTGTAAGACACTGAATCATAGTGATAAAGGAAGCTGCCACCACTTATAGTCTCCTGGAAGAACAGACAAGTAAACACTCAAAAGTGCCAAGGGAGAGAGACACAGGGAGCTCTGTAGGAATGTGGAGGTGGTCTACCTAAAGGACAGGAGAGAGAGGCAGAGGCTTTCTAGGAGATGCAAAGACTTGAAAAAAATTGAATAAGAGTTCATCAATAGTGATGGAAAGGAAGGGGTTCCATCTAGAGGCAATAACAAAAGATATTACAAATCTGTGAAACAAGAGGGTACTTTTGGAGAACTGCTATTAATACTAGTTCATTGTGGCTGGGGTGTGTATAACAGAGAGACAGAGGAAAGGCCAGAGAAATTAGGTAGGATGTAGGTGGGGAAGGGCCTGCGCTAAAAAGTTTGGATTTTATCATTACGAAGGCTACTGGAAGCCATCAAAGGGTTTAAGCATATGTATAACATAAACTTTGTATATTAGAAGTCTTAATTTTTGGCAGTGATGAAAGATGGTTTAGATGAGGGTGATATGGAAGACAGAGACAATTTTAGGGCTAGTTGCAGAAAGCCAAGTGAGAAAAGACAGAGGCTGAACTATGGCAGCAAACAAAAGAGGATGAAATTAGATATATCCAGCTTTACTAATTACAATAGGCAAATTAAAACAATGAGAAAACCCTTACCAATTGGCAAAGGTTTAAAAAAAATGAGATCTAATATTGACAAGGGTATTGTGTTTTGTGAAATGGCCATTTTATATACTGCTAGTAGGAGTGTAAATCGATCCAATGTTTTTGAAATGAATTTGATAACATGAACTTAAAACTTTAAGGATATTAATACACTTTGACCCAATAATCATCTTTAGAAATTTATCCTAAGGAAGTAATCAGATAATGTTTATCAAGATATATATACAAGGTTATTGAATTATTACAATGAGGCTGGGCGTGGTAGCTCATACCTGTAATCCTAGCCTTTTGGAACACCAATGTGGGAGGATCACTTGAGGCCAGGGGTTCAAGACCAGCCTGGGCAAGAGCAAGACCCCCCTCTCTATTTAAAAAAAAAGAATTAGCCGGATGTGGTGTCGTGCACCTGTAGTCCCCACTACTGGGAGGCTGATGAGGGAGGATTGCTTGAGGCCAGGAGTTCCAGACCAGCTCAGCAAGAGCGAGACCCTGCTTCTACAAAAAACAGAAAACTTGGCCGGTAGCAGTGGCTCACGCCTGTAATCCTAGCACTGTGGGAGGCCGAAGTGGGAAGATCACTCAAGGTCAGGAGTTTGAAACCAGCCTGAGCAAGAGTGAGACTCCATCTCTACTAAAAAATAGAAAGAAATTAATTGGCCAACTAAAAATATATAGAAAAAATTAGCCGGGCATGGTGGTGCATGCCTGTAGTCCCAGCTACTCAGGAGGCTAAGGCAGAAGGATTGCTTGAGCCCAGGAATTTGAGGTTGCTGTATGCTAGGCTGACACCACGGCACTGTAGCTTGGGGAAGAGAGTGAGACTAAGTCTCAAAAAAAAAAAAAAATAGAAAACTTAACCGGGCATGGTTGGCACACGCCTGTAATCCCAGCCACTTGGGAGGCTGGGCTGAGGATTGCTCGAGCACGGAAAAAGAGGTTGCAGTGAGCTATGATGATGCCACTGCACTGTAGCCTGGGCAATAGAGCAAAACACTGTCTCCCCACCCCCCCCACCCAAAAAATTATTACACCTAATAGCTGTAGTAGAGCACTTTTGGAGTGTCTACCCAGCTCATAATGACCACCTTTATGAGCTATCTTACCTCCAGTGGGGGGCCTCCCACAGTGATTTTGTACCACATGCCAGCCTTCCCCCACCCCCACCAAAAATGGTTATAACTAACTAGGTGCTCTGCCCAGCTGAGCCAAGCAGGTTTCCTTCCCTGGGAATTTGGATGAGAGAGAGAATGACAAGAGAGGAAAATGTATCTCTGTCAACCTGAGCTTCTCAGTGTCTCCTGAATATTCTATTTTTTTTTTTCAGAAGGAGAAGAATGCTGAGAGCAGAAAGGAGAAGCATGAGATAGCAAAATTTTTTGTAAAACAGGTAACAAAGGAGAGAAGGATTCAGAGAATCTAGAAGTCCTATAGCAGTAGATGTATGGGGTCAAAGCTCAACGTATCTTTGCACAACAGCAAATGACTGCATCAACTTCAGTAAGTGATACCTGGCTGAGACAGTTTAATATTAAATAACATAACTTGTGGAGATGATCCCCTTTCACAGTGACTGACCTCTGCTCAGAAATTCCCTCTCTTTATGAGGACAGTCTGGGCAGGAAGCAACCAATGTCTGAAGGGTCCTGGTTAACCCTTTCCTTTTTACTTTACTGTTTCATTTCCACTGGCTTTTCAAGGATGTTCAGATTGGAAGCAATACGCCATGGTTGAGAAAGAAAAAATTGATATAGAAAACTAATTTTTGTGATATATTAATTTCTTAGAGCTGCTACTATGTAACAAAGTGCCACAAACTGGGAGGCTTAAAATGAACGAAAGGTAGTCTCTCATAGCTCAGAAAGCAGAAGTTTAAAAGTAAGGTGTCAGCAGGATTGGTTCCTCCTTGGGAGCTCAGAGGAAGAATCTGTTCCAAGACTTTCTCTTAGCTTCTGGTATTGCTGGCAATCCTTGGCATTCCTTGGGTTGTAGACCATCACTCTAATCTCTGTTTCTGTCATCACATGGTGTTCTCCCTGTATGTCTGTGTCTATGTGTCTCTTTTCTTCTTATAAGGACACCAGTCACATTGGATTAAGAGCCTATCCTACTCCAGCATGACTTCATCTTAACTTGACTAATTACATCCACAACAACTCTAAGGTCATGTGCTGAAGTATTGGAGATTAAGGTCTCAATATATCTTTTGGGGGGGACACAGTTCAACCTATAACATATAGTATATATATAACTTTTTTAATGGGTGCAAAAATACAGTTAAGTAGATAGAATGAACAATATTTGATAGCATAAGAAAGTGACTGTAACTAACAATAAGTTAGGGTATACTTTAACACATTAACTGCCATATGAGTTGTATTTAACTCATGCTAGTGTTGAGCCTGGGGCCTTGTGAAGCATGTGTATAATAACTCACACATCTCTTTACCTTGAGCTGTGTGAACTATTTTTCAAGTTGCATATAATTCACACACAGAAAACAACAAAAAGTAACAATTTTTTCATTAAATTAGAAAGGATTGTTTTTTCGAAATTTTTATTCTATTTTCATAATAAAACACTGTGATGCCGAGGAAAGTTTTTTTTTTTCCTAGTGTGGCAGTCAGTGTGTTAAAATAAGAGTGGAGTTGGAATGTTCCTAACACAAAAAAATGATAAATGCCTGAGGTGATGGATTGAGGAAACCATCAATCTACTACCAACTACAATGTTGGTAGTAGTAGTGAGCCTCCTAATCTTGTCCTATTTTAGTAGAAATGCTTCCAATATTTCATCATTAAATAATATGTTTGTTATGGATCTTTTATGAGGCTGACACATTTTCTTAATATTTCTGCAAAGTTTTTGAAAAATCTGTAATGGTTTTTAATCTTATTAAATTATTTTGGCACCTGGCGAGGTGGCTTGCACCTGTAATCCTGCAATCCTAGCACTCTTGGAGGCCAAGGCAGGAGGATTGCTTGAGGCCAGGAGTTCAAGACCAACCTGAGCAAGAGAGATACCGCATCTCTACAAAAAATAGAAAAATTAGCTAGGCATAGTGATGTACACCTATAGTCCTAGCTACTGGGGAGGCTGAGGCAAGAGGATCACCTGAGCCTAGGAGTTTGAATTTGCAGTGACCTATGATGATGTCACTCACTGCACTCTAACCAGGGCTACAGAGTGAGACTCTGTCTCAAAATAAATAAACAATAAATATAAATAAATAAACAAATAAAATGTTAATGTAGTGAATTACATTAAGATAGTTCCTAATTTAAAACCATTATGGATTCCTGGGATGAAATTTTCTTGGTCCATGATGCGTTATTATTTTACTACATTGCTGGATTAATTTGCTGATATGTCATCTTGGATATCTATCTATGAGTGTAAGTAAAATTGGCCTACCCTTTTCAAAAAATAGTATCCTTGTCTGATGTTGGTAACAGGACTATGCTAGATTTTTGGAATGAACTGGAGGACTTTCATGTGTTTCTTTCATCTTTTGTCTAAGCCCAGATACAGATTATACAATGTGGAAATCATCATTTCCTTCAAGATTTGTTAGGGCTTGCACATAAAACTATCTGAGTCAGGTGTCATTGTTTTGATGGGTAAAGCTTTGGTTACCTTTTCCATTTCTTCTGGAAACATCAGTCTTTTCAGGTTTTTTCCTTTTTCTTTTCTTTTTCAGAGACAGGGTCTTACTCTATGTTGGAATGCAGTGGTACAATCACAGCTTACTGTAAACTTGAACTCCTGAGCTCAAATAATCCTCCTCCCTCAGCCTCAAGTGTAACTAGGACTACAGGTGTGCACCACCATTCCCAGATAATTTTTTATTTTTTGTAGAGACAAAGTCTCACTATGTTGCCCAGGCTGGTTTCAAACCCCTGGCCTCCAGGGATCCTCCTGCCTCAGCTTCCCAAAGTGCTAGGATTACAGTTGTCAGCCACTGCACCTGGCTTATATATTCTTGTCATTAAGAAGCATTGTAAAATATTTTTAAATATTTATATCATTCATTCAGTGTATCCATTACCCAAATTTACCAAATCAAACATTCTCCTTTACTTGTTTAATTTTCTTAAAAGAAATAAAACATTCCAAATATACTTGAAGTTCCTAGCGTTCTCCCTCCCAATTCGATTTCTGTCATTTTCTCCTTTGGCATATCACTATCCCGAATTTGGTTCTTACAATTCCCATACATATTTCATACTTTGCACAAACATGTATTTATAAACAATATATAGCATTGGTTTGCGTATTTTCAAAATTTATACAAATGCAACTATATGCCATGTATAGTTCTGCATCTTCCTTTTTTTATTCTTTAAATATTTATTCATGTAGATACATGTAACTTAGTTTCTTCATTTAAACTACTGCATAACATTTCCTCTATGAATGTAATAAAATGTATTTATCCATTCTCTTTTGGTGGATACTTGGGTTTTCTTTTATGCAGATATTCTTATCTCCTGGAACTCAGGTATGATACATAACTAGAAATGGAATTGCTGGTCTAAAAAGCAAGCTCTTTAACTTTATGAGATTCAGCCAAATTTTTCTCCAGATTGTTCATACCAATTTGTAGTCCCTCAAGCAGTATGAGAATTCTTGTTTCTTCACATTTTTACTCATACTTGGTATTATAACACTTTTAATTTTTTCAATCTAGTGAGTATGAAATGATCCCTACAAGGAAGAAGCAGGGGGAGGTTTGACTGCAATGACAGAAGGCAGACAGCCACATGATGATGGAAGCAGAGACAAATTTAAAAATGTCACACTGCTGGCTTTGAATATGGAAGAAGGGGTTATGAACTAGGGAAGGCAGCTCTAGAATCTAGAAAAGGCAAGGAAACAGTCTCCCCCAGATCCTCCGGAGGGAACATGGCCCTGCCCACACTTTAGTTTTGGCCCATTGAAATGGAGTTTACACTTCTGGTCTCCAGAACTGTTAGAGAAAAAAATGTGTGTTTTTTTAAGCCAAATTATCACATGTTTGTGATAATTTTTTACAGCAGCCATAGGAAACCAACACAGCATGTCTTGTAATTGATGGCTGTTACAATCCCTGACAGCCAGGCAACAAGTCATGATGTAGTTGTATTACTTACACATACAGGAACTTGGCTGTTACTCCTGATCTCATTACTGGACAACTACAATCCCTTGACATTTTAAACAACAAACTATTTCAAGGTTATACGGTGAAGAACTGTGAGTCCTAGTTATTGTCTGAAAATATTCCACTGACACTTTCTTCTAAGAAGAAGAAAATGTTAGCATCTAAAACCTTAATAGAGAATTATAAAACTTCATTGAAAAATATTGTAACATTCTTCATCAAGGTCTTAGATGTATTGTGTTAGGTTTATTCCTATGTGCTTCATATTTTTTATGTTATTGTAAGTGAAGTCATTTTTTAAATCATGCTTTCTGATTGTCACTGGCACAATTGATTTTTTATATTAGCTTTGTATCCAGAAACATTATTTACCTTAATTCTAATATTTCATGGTATCTTCTTTTGCATTTCTTTACTGAGATATATGATCTGAAAATGTTGACTATTTCTTCCTTTTGGTTCTTGTTCTTGTTTTACTGTGTCAGCTAAGACCTCTAGTTCAATGTTGAATAGAAGTGATGATAGTGACAACTTTTGTTTATGAAATTAAAGGGAATAATTTTAATGTTTCACCCTGAAATAAGATATTTGATATGACATTGTGTTAACCAGTCCTCAAAATGGGTCCAAATGATCTTTGCCTAATGATCTTTACACCCTATACCTGATAGGTCTGACCTGTATAATAGTCTGTTGTGGAAATGATGGTGTGTGACTGCTGAGGCTAGGTTATGAAAGATATTGATCTTTCCACCTTGCTTTCTCTTGGTTTGCTTGCTCTGGGAGAAGCCAGCTGCTTTGTTGGGAGGACACTAAAGCAGCCTTATGGAAGGGGCACTGTGACAAAGAGGCCTCCTGCCGACAGCCAGCATCGATTTGCAAGCTCTGTGAGTAAGCCACCGTGGAAGAGGATCCTCCAGCCCCAGTCAAGCCTTCGGATGACTGCAATACTGGCCAACATTCCTGACTGCAACCTCTAACAGCAAATGGAAGCCATAGAGGGTTTTAAGCAAGGGCATTTCATGATATAGTTTATATCCTAGAACAATATATCCTGGTTGCTGTGTGAAGTGTGGATTAGTGGGGTGATAGAATGGAAGCAGGGAGAACCATTTAGGAAGCCTTTGTGGGAGTCCAGGTGAGAGATGATGGTGGTTTGGCCAAGGTTGGCAGCAGTGGACATATACAGAAGAGGACAAATCAAAAGATTTTTCCAGTACTTCGGTTCCATTATTCTCGAAAGGAAATATATGTATTTTTTTAAATTTCAAAATTTAAGAGTTCTTTTTACATGGATTGCTTTTATAATGCTTAAGTCAGGGCTATTAGTGTGCCCATCACCCAAATAGTGTTCATTGTTCCTGTTAGGCAGATTTTTACCCCTCCCTCCCCCCGATTCTTGATTTCCAATGACTTTTACTTTTCTCCGTGCCCACCGATTAGTTCCAAATTATTAGAGAGTACATGTAGTGTTTGTTTTTCCATTCCTGAAATACTTCACTTAGGATAATGGTCTCTAGTAGGAAATATATTTTTATTACTTTGAAAATAAAAATGTAGACATGCAAGAAGCATGAACATTTCACTTTTACTGCCTGTGATTTCACAATGGCTTGTATACTAACATTGCTTGGGGATAGAAGACATCCTTTGAAATGAGAGGACTTGTCAAATCAGTATCGTACTGGTGGTATGGTATGGTCTTGATTGAGATCCATTCTCTACATTGTACATGAGACAGTGCCTCTTTTCTTCTTGTCAATTCCCTGAAGTCACACCAGGCTTATGGGACGTAAGGCTAGAGAGATAAGTTAGGGCAGATCATGCAGAATCTTGTATGCCAAGCTAAGGACATCACATTTTATTTTGTAGGGAGAATCATTGAAGGTTTTTCTGAACAGACAAATAACATAACCAAAAAATTTTATAAGGAAAGTTAATTTAATGAAGAATGGATCAGTCTGGGTGCGGTAGCTCACACCTATAATCCCAGCAATTTGGGAGGCCAAGGCAGGAGGATTGCTTGAGGCCAGGAGTTTGAAACCAGCCTGGGTAACATAGTGAGATCTCAGCTCTACAAAAAATTAAAAAATTAGCTGGGCATGGTGCATGTGCCCATAGACCTAGCTACTTGGGAGGCTGAGATGGAAGGATCACTTGAGCCCAGGAGTTCAAGGCTGTAATGAGCTATGATGATGCCACTGCAGAGGGAGACCTTGTCTCTTAAAAAAACAAAAAATAATGGATCAACAGGGAGAGAGCCTGGAGACAAGAAAATGACTTATGAAACTCTTGCAATTGCCCAGGCAAGAAGTAACAATTTATTTTATTTTATTTTTTTCTCCAGGACATGAAGCAGAAGGAAGTAATGATTTAGACTACAATGGAGACAAAAGGATTGGGAAGGATGGGACTGATGAGATGAAAGACATTTTGGAGGCTGATTGAATCACAGAACTTACAGGTGGAACTGATTGGAGTAAGTGAGTAAGGTAGAAGTAGTCAAGAGTTGATTCTTGAGATTCTGAATCTGTATAACTGGGATACTGTTAAGAGAAAGGGAGATACAAAAAAGAGATGGTTTGTGGCAAGAAAAAAAAGGATAGATCTGTTTCAAAACAACGTGGATATATTTAACACTACTGAACTGTACACTTAAAAATGTTTAAGATGGTAAATTTTATGTTATGTGGTTTTTTTACCAAAGTAAAAAAGAACTAGGATAAAGGAAAGAATAATAAAGGCAAGCTATTCTGTGCCTGCAGCAGTAATCTGCCTAAGGACAGGCTTATTTTACTCTGGATTCCTGAAGAAATATGTTCCATATATTTTTTAATTTATTTTTACTTTTTGAGACAAAGTCTCCTGTGTTGCCCAGGCTGGAGTGCAGTAGTGATCACAGCCCAGAATTGGATCTCCTAGGCTCAAGCAATCCTCCTGCCAAAGCCTCCTGAGTACCTAGGACTGCAGGCACATACCACCACACTCGGCTAATTTTTTTGATTGTTTGTAGAGTTAGGAGGTCTCAATATATTGCCTGGGCTGGTCCTGGGCTCCTAGCCTCAAAAGATCCTCCCACTTTGGCCTCCCAAAGTGCTGGGATTATGTAATAGGTGTGAACCACCATGCCTGGACCATATATTTTATTTATTTATTTATTTATTTTGAGACAGAATCTCACTCTGTTGCCTGAGCTAGAGTGCCGTGGCATCAGCCTAGCTCACAGCAACCTCAAACTCCTGGGCTCAAGCAATCCTTCTTCCTCAGCCTCCAGGGTAGCTGGGACTACAGGCATGTGCCACCATGCCTGGCTAATTTTTTCTATATATTTTTAGTTGTCCAGCTAATTTCTTTCTATTTTTAGTAGAGACGGGTCTTGCTCTTGCTCAGGCTGATTTTGAACTCCTGACATTGACTGATCCACCCACCTCGGCCTTCCAGAGCACTAGAATTACAGGCGTGAGCCACCGTGCCCTGCCAGGAACCATATATTTTATTTTATTTTATTTTATTTTATTTTTTTTTTTGAGACAGAGTCTCACTCTGATGCCCGGGCTGTAGAGTGCTGTGGCGTCAGCCTAGCTCACAGCAACCTCAAACTCCTGGGCTCAAGCGATCCTCCTGCCTCAGCCTCCCAAGTAGCTGGGACTACAACCATGCGCCGCCATGCCCGGCTCATTTTTTTTTTTTTTACATATATTTTTAGTTGGCCAATTAATTTCTTTCTATTTATAGTAGAGATGGGGTCTCGCTCTTGCTCAGGCTGGTCTCGAACTCCTGACCTTGAGCGATCCTCCCGCCTCGGCCTCCCAGAGTGCTAGGATTACAGGCGTGAGCCACCCCGCCGGCCTTGTGTAGGTTTAGTTTTATGCTTTGTTCCGTTGGCTCTGAGTAATGCCCCAGGTGTTTCCCAAGCCCCTCTAACTTGGCAGGACTTGCTCTCCAAACTCTCTCTCTCTGCAAATTGTGTCAGGGCTTTTATTTAGGCTTTATTAAGGCAGGTATAGAGTAGGTTTTATCTTGGGGTAGAGGTTGGCAATCTATGGCTCACAAGCCACATTTGGCCATGGCCTGTTTTTGTGTAGCCCTTGGGCTAAAAATGGTTTTTATATTTTTTAAAGACTTGTTCCAAAAACAAGGGGGGGGGAAGGCGGGGACAAAAAGCGTATGTGGCCTGCAGAACCTAAAATACTCATCTGGGCCTTTACAGATAAAGTTTGCTGATCCCTGGGGATGTGGACCTCAATCTAGTGTCTAAGTTGAATGTCCTCAGGGCCCATGCTATTAAAAAGGTCTTTCCTGTAGCACTGGTTGACCTCTAGTTCTGGTGCCATTCTCAACTGTTAGCAGCTACTTCCTGGTGTTCCATGGAGTCGCATCCTACACATGCTTTGCCCGGCCTAGACCAAGGACTTTCAGGGAGCCCGAGGTGGACTTGTGGCTCCCCATCTGTTCTTCTCCAGTGCTCTGACTTCCTAGGTCCCACTGCTTCAGCAGCCCTGGGGTCTGGTCTCGCCTCTGACACACCTATGATGCACCAAGCTACACCATGCACACACACTCAGCAGCTGTGTTCACACCCGAACTATTTCACACATACGTTGTGTAACAGAAAAAATTTCAGGACCCTCTAAATTTATTATGCCAAGGGGGAAGTTAAGCCCTGGAGACTGAGGCAGGCAGTATGTTTGCAATTCTACTTCATAGATTATAGATTTACTCTTTTCCTCAGTGTTCTTTGCTCTGTAAATGACTAGGAGAGACCAGGGACCAGGGCGACTCCTTCCAATCACTGATTTTTGTTGTAGATTAACTGCCTCCTTTACTGTCCTGTATCTAACTCAGACCAGATGAGCACAGGACCCCATGACCGTTACATCTTCAGTGTGGAATGTCAAATATACCTCTCGTGAAAGAAAAAACAGACTAATCAGATCACTGGAACTATGCCATAGAAAGATGTTGAAATTCTGTTCACCTTCCCTTAGTTTTGTCTGTATAAATGATCCCAAATTTCTATACCCGGGAACACTGACTTCCCAATTTGTGGAATCTGTGCTTCCCGTCCCCAAACTTCGCGCTTGAATAAACTCTTTAGATTCTGACTCTTGCGATTGTTTTAGGTCGGCAATTTATTTCACTCACAGAGACCATCTCAAACCCAGTTTACCTGCACAAGAAGTTCAGACACAGTTAAGAGGGAGGTTTTCCTTCGCGGCATTCGCCAGGTGTGCACCGCTTCCCGGAGTGGGAGCCCCGCGTGGGGGCGCGGTGCGGTGCGGGGCCGCGTGGGCGCGGGCAGAGGGCGGCTCGGGCCACGCAAACACCGGAAGGGGCCGTGCGGTCCGCCCGGAGGGAGCGGGCAGCGAGAGGCACCGGCCTCAGCGGGAGGCACCTCGCCGTGCTCCGCCCTGCAGCCGCGGCCGCTCTCCCCACGCAGCGTCACGGCCAGCGCAGGCGCCCCGCTCCGGCCCGGGGGACCTCGCGCACCCCCAGCGGCCCCGCCCCCTCCGCGCTTGCCGGCCCGCGCCCACTTCCGTCGCCGGCCGCGCGGACGGAAAGCCCTCCCCTTTCAGCCTCGCGCGCCCCGGAAGTGGTCATGCGGCGGCGCCGAGACCGGAAGTGGCTGCGGCGGACGGCAGCGGGCGGCGGCGGCGGCCGGCTCGGGAGCTGCCTCGCGCGGCCGGGCGGGCGTCGCTGTCACGGCCGGCGGCGCCGCTCGGGGGCGGGCTCGGGCTGGGCCCGGCGCGGCTGCCCATGGGGCGCGAGGGGCCGGGCCGGTGACCCCGGACGCCAATGGACGCCCCTGAGGAGCCGCTGCCGCCGGTGATCTACACCATGGAGAACAAGCCCATCGTCACCTGTGAGTGCCCGGCCTCTTGGTCCCCGACGCCTTGGGCCCCGAGCCCCGCCGGCGCGCCCTGGGCCGGCCGCTTCCGGGAGGTGTGGCCGGCGCGGCGGCCGCGGCGGGGCCCTGCGCCCGCGGGGTCGTCCTCCCGGCCGGCTGCAGTTGGGCAGAAGCCGCCGGATTCCGCCCGGGACGGGGCGCGCGGCCAGGGCCGAGGGCGAGGAGCGGGGGCCCGTCCGGCCGGGCCGGGCCGAGCCGTGCGCGCCGAGACCGGGGCCCGGCTTTTCCCACGGGCAGCTCTCTCCGCGGGAGGGTCCCGGGCGCTCCCGGTTGCGGACGCTGACCGCGTAGGAACAGGTTTGCTCTTGGGCGAGGCCCCGGGTCACGGTCAGCGCCGCCCCGGCCCGGGAGTGGAGCTCGGACTGCGACGTGGGACCAGCTCTTCGCCCTTTGGCTCATTGAACCTTGGCCGCAGGCCACTCCTGAGGGTTTTACGGAGGAGAAGACCGCAGCTCGGGGGGTTAGGTGGCTGCTCTGCGTTAGCAGTCTCGCTGGCGAGTGCACGCCCTGGACAACCAGACTAGCGCCTCTTTGGGCGTCAGTCCCCCCCCCCGCCCCATTTAATGCAAATGAACTATTTTTCTGTTACAGAAAAAATTTACCCTAATTTTTGCAAGTGTAACTTTAGAATCATACTTTTAAAAACACTTGTGGGAAGTTTTGAAATGTTGGCTAGCATTTCGACGTCTTGCAGAGAGGTATTTGAAACAGGATTTTTGACCTTTGGCAATATTGTGTGTTTTCATGAATTTATGCAGTTTGTTTTTTCCCAGTTGTCTTTCATGCTTTGAAAGGAAGCACTCTCTCTCTATTGGAAAATCTGGGTGCCTAGGCTGGAGTAGACTATTCTGTATGTCTTGGGCGTTCTCTTCCTTTTCTGTTTCTTTCTTTCTTTCTTCCTTCTCATTATGGGCATACTCTTTTTATGCTCCCCCCCCAGTCAGATTCCTGAGAAATTTTATATTTAAGGTTGAAATTTGTTACTTCGTCTTTAGATGATAGACTTTCTTAGGGAAGTGGGCTGTATCTCACTTGCATAAGTTGGGAGACTCGCATAGTTCAGCAATAGCTGTTTTATTTTCCTCAGAATATTTATCATCCGAAAGTCTTTCCCAGCTCTGCACCTTCAGTTCCAGAGGACAGGTGTGGGTAGAGCTGGTCTGAAGGCCCTGCAGTTCCCAGGTGCTTTCTGAATTCTCGAGGAAGATGAAGCTGTTTTCTGTTCATGTTAGGTTTCAGTGTCTTCCAAATTATGAATTTTTTTCTCCCAAAGTGCTGTGCACGTTATGAGTGCTGGATAAATATTTATTGCTTGTATGGGCATCTACATATCTAATTATATCTCCTACTTCTTAGTTTACTTACCTTTCAATAACTATGTTCCCATAGGCATTTATGTAAATACATTTCTGAAGGGAAAGTGTTTTTCTTTTTGTTTTGTTTTTTGAGACAGAATCTCACTCTCTTGTTGGGGCTACAGTGCCGTGGTGTCAGCCTAGCTCACAGCAACCTCAAACTCCTGGGCTCAAGCAATCCTTCTGCCTCACCCTCCAGAGTAGTTGGGACTATGGACATGTGTCACCATGCCTGGCTAATTTTTCTATATGTTTTTACTTGTCTAGATAATTTCTTTCTATTTTTAGTAGAGATGGAATCTCGCTCTTGCTCAGGCTGGTCTTGAACTCCTCAGCTCAAATGATCCTCCTAACTCGGTCTCCCTGTGTTAATGATTACAGGTGTGAGCCACCTCGCCCGGCCTGAAGGGAAAGTTTTGAAAGCTCTATTGGATTCAGTGTAACTGAAGGAGTAAAATTCGTTTTCTTGGTAGAAATACGTGTTTAAAGTTTAGTTTCACACATGCATATGTGATTGACAGCTAAAGGATGCAGTTACCTTTCCTACAGATGTACTGGAGGGTCATGTACTGGTGGAGATTTTTGCTGTGTTTAAGCAGCATGGTGAATGTTATCTGCACTGATGGTATCACTGTCTTGGAAGGTATAATTTTTCATTCATTGGAGTCTCAGAAAAGAAAATGGCTTCAGTAAACTTTCAGAGAAAAGTTAGCTTGAAAAACAAAAAAGATCAGTTTAAAAGTCCAGATTTTTTTTTTTTTTTGACTTTTAGAAAAGCTGACTTCTTAGTTCATACTTGAAATTGCATTTTCGTGTATCTGGGACTGAAGCTTTGGGAAGCACTTGTCCTGGTTTCACTTCGTACCTTTATCTTGTCGTTTCTTTCAGTTGTACAGGTTTTGAATGGAGAAGCTGTGTAAGTAAGCAGTGCGGACAAGGGTAGGAAAATTGCTTTAAAAAAATCTGCCCAGAGGCTGATTAACTCTTCAAAACTTTTTAGTAGTTACCTGAATAGGCAACATTTTTATTTTTAAAACTTTATTTACATCTTACTTGAAACAGTACTTGAGATCTGTGTTCATTTTAAAATGAAAGCAAAGTTTATGCTTGTTATCTATTTTTTTCATAAAATTTATAACATTGTATTTTAGTGGAAATGAATTGTGCTTAGACCTTTCTGGGAAGTATATCGAATGTAACTGGTTCAGATAAACTTAAGGACTGTTTATATGTGGTTATAAAAAGAATGAGAAGTTTCCAGACATTAGGGATAAATAGAATAGATCATCAAAAACTTTGCTGAATTATTTTAATAATATTTTGAAGTTCCCTAAATGTTTTAATAGACTTTAGTCCGTAATTAAACTCCTGCCTAACTGCCTCTGTTGAAATCTCCTACTTCAGTAGATTTGCTTAAACCCAAAACTAGTTAAAGCTTATAAATACTGAAGAGTATATGTGAAATGTACAGAGATATCAGCTGAACAGTTAGTGAAACGAATACTTTGATGGGGTTGGTTAATGAATTAACTACCAAATCATAGCAATTTGAATACCTGTAATATAATTTATTAATCATGAAAAATGTCCTGTGAAACTGATACTAATCCAGCATATCCATTTTATCTGAATTTAAGTTTCAGCTTAGATTTTTTCCCCCCTCAGCCACAGGGTCATTTCTCTGTTTAAGCATAGAGACTTGTGTTTCTGACCAAGGGCGTGTTGGGAAACACACATTCCTTTTCCAACTGTCTCATTCAGTGGACAAAGTTAATGTAACTTCACTGATTGTGGCTTTTCTTTGTTGACTGTTCAGCATTACACCTAAAATAGCACGTAACTGTCAACTTGGAATTGTATAGTATCTGAAAATAACAGTACTTTCCCAGATAATCTGTTCTCATTAGTCACATAGTTCCTGTTTCATTTTTCTAAGTTTGGGGTTCTAGGTCTGACATTATAAACTTTGAAAGGGGAAAAAGGCCACAGAAACTAGCAGATCCGTAATGGCTTTGTACCTAGTTGGACTTTGGGTTTTCCCCTGTAGGTTAAAGTTTTTAAATTTGCACATCACTGTTTTCCACCACGCCTGAAGGTATGGTGCTTGTGCTTTAACTATCATCGGTTTCATTAGTAGAAAAGTAAAATTTAAGTATCTTTTTAAATTGATAAACATTAAATGCAGATTTTAGTCTATGTTGAATTCTCAAGCCAATATTGAACCAATGATTAAGAAGTGGGAGAAACATTTTTACTTAGGAACCTCAGTTCCAGAGAGAGAGAGAGAGAGAGAAAGAGTTTCTTTTTTCCCTAGTGTCCCAGGTAGCTGGGACTACAGGCATGTGCCACCACATCTGACTAATTTTTTATTTTATTTTTTGTAGAGATGAGGTCTCCTTGTGTTGCCCAGGCTGGTTTTGAATTGGCCTCAAGTGATCCTCCTGCCTTGGCCTCCCAAAGTGCTGGGGTTACAGGCATGAGCCACCATGCCCGGCCCGACAGAGCATATTCTTAACTTGCTTTATATGTCATTTCTACCTGAGCATGGCTAAAAACATTTATGTCTTGTATGCGTGACCTTGGGTGTTATATAACCTCACTGGCCCTCAGCTGTGAAACGGGGGTAGAGCACCAATCTCATAGGGGTGATGAGGATTTATGTGAGTGAATGTTTATACATCGGTCAGAAGAGTGCTGGGAATATAGTCCGTGTGCAAAAAATGTTTATTCAATCTGCCTGGTTTTTTCATGACACCTCTAGGCTTAAATACCTAATAATTCCATTTATTAAGTAGTTGGGTCCCAATAATTTATCATGTCCTAACGGTAGCTGTTTGAAAGAAATAATATACCTAAATTGAAAGAAAAAATATTTATATCATTCTTAGACAACCCCGGTAATGTCCTGTCGGGATAGTTGTGCCTGTTGGGTGCCGCGTGACTTCTTTAACCTGGGAATCAGATTGAACACTGCTATCGTCTTTGATTTTTTTTTTTCTTTGTCGTACTTGCCTTTCATCAGAACAACCACCCTGTTTTGCGATGATAGTGACATCATTGAAAGACATGTAGCTCAGTCTGTTGAAACTGAAAACCCCAAGTGAGGTCTGTACATCTCAAGCGTTGCCGTTTCCCTCATGAAGTTAAAATATCTGTTGGTGCCGCTGTGACTCTGCCTTGGAACTCTGGGAAGCCCAGTCACGCAGTTTGGGAACCCAGGCTACTGGCATTATTGGACCAATTCTAGGGTGGATTTGAACTGATAATTACGAGTGAAAAGCTTCCTTTTCTATTCAGCTTACATGCCTAATACACAAGATGTGTTTCTTAAGAGTTTCTGGTAAAGTAAATTCTGGTGTATGCAAATGAAATCTAAGGGTCTGACTTTTTTTTTTTTTTTGGAGACAGAGTCTCACTCTGTTGTCTGGGCAAGGCCTAGCTCACAGCAACCTCAAACTCCTGGACTCAAGCGATCCTCCTGTCTCAGCTCCCAAGTAGCTGGGACTACAGGTGTGCACCACCACTCTTGGCTAATTTATATATGTATATGTGTGTATATATATATGTGTGTGTGTGTGTGTGTGTGTATGTATTAGTTTCCTGGCTAATTTCTGTTTTTTAGTAGAGATGGGGTCTTGCTCTTGCTGAGACTGGTCTTGAACTCCTGACCTCAAGTGATGTTCCCGCCTTGGCCTCCCAGAGTGCCAGGATTATAGGCGTGAGCCACTCCGCCTGGCACTGATTTTTTTTTAAAGTGTTGATGAATCTCTGAAATAAGCAAGCACGACAGGCATAACACACGAGCCGGTCTTTCCCTAGAAAGGAGTTTTTTTTTTTTAACCGTGTTTCCTCCAGAGGCCTGGTAGTGACATGATTCTGTAGTCCATCCAAGGAGAGACAAGAAAGGCTTCAAGTTGGTTGTCTTTCAGTGGAAATGCAAATGACTGACTCGAGGATTTTTTGTACTAGGAAAGCTTTTTGCCAGTTGACAGAGTGTCTTCACGCAAATTATGTGATTTAGTGTGTAAGTACGTGGTTGCATGAAGAATCACACGCTGATCTCCGAGGGCTACATTTTCTGTTCCCACACTCTGGAGTTGCAGATCCGGGAGTGGCGAAGACTGCACTGTTATATAGTCCCCGACATACCCCCTTGGTATTAGCCTCTGTGCTGTTTGCCTCCCAGCCTCCCGTGGCTTTCTCTCCTTCTGTCCGTCCTCCCTCTGTCCTCATCAGATCTTTCCTCTGTATCTGCTCCTAACATTTATCTTAAATATAGTCACAATATTTTGGTCTTAGGGAATATTTTTTTAAAAATTAATAATCAGGGCCGGGCGCGGTGGCTCACGCCTGTAATCCTAGCACTCTGGGAGGCCGAGGCGGGTGGATCACTCAAGGTCAGGAGTTCGAAACCAGCCTGAGTAAGAGTGAAACCCCGTCTCTACTAAAAAATAGAAAGAAATTAATTGGCCAACTAAATATATATAGAAAAAATTAGCCGGGCATGGTGGCGCATGCCTGTAGTCCCAGCTACTTGGGAGGCTCAGGCAGAAGGATCGCTTGAGCCCAGGAGTTGGAGGTTGCTGTGAGCTAGGCTAACGCTACGGCACTCTAGCCCGGGCAACAGAGTGAGACTCTGTCTCAAAAAAAAAAAAAAAATTAATAATCAATAACTTGGGGTCATTTGTAACTCTGTTTTTTCCCTTCTCACAACTGACATTCAGTCCATCAGTAAATATCTTTATCTTTGAAATATATCTGGAATTCAGCTATATATAGGGCCTGCCTGGATAATCTGGGATGATCACATCTTGAGTGCCTGAACTTAATTACATCTACAAAGACCCTTTTTGCAAATAAGGTCACATTCACAGGTTCTGAGGCTTAGGATGTGCATATCTTTTGAGGGGGACACCATTCCTCCAAAAAGTATCTGTGTTACGTGCCGAGTGCATATTGGCCAGCACTCATCATGTGTCTTTGGTTTTGTATCTTCTGTCTTTGGGTGTTTATCCTCCCTTTACTCCTGACGAAGGGAACGTTTTCTTGGCATCTGGACTTTTGGGTTCTAGATGTGGACACAAGGTGGGGTGCTCACTTCTTAGAAAAAGAGGAACCTGTTCTGCACTCTCTTTGTCCCTTATTTTTTTTCCTCTAGGGTGATAAATGCCTTACATAGCTTTCTGCACATACGTGACATGATGTTTCATTTCTCAGTGTTATTTTAGGCCCTTGTTTGCAAAATTAAAAAAAGTAGAGAAATGATAGAGAAACTGACAATAGGTTTAGACCTTGTTTTTACCAGGAACTGTTGTATATTTGGAAATTTTTCTTTTTTCTTTTTCTTTTTTTGAGAGAGGGTCTCACTCTGTTGCCTGGGCTAGAGTGCAGTGGCATCATCACAGCTCACTGCAACCTGAAACTCCAGGGCTCAAGCGATCCTCCCGCCTCAGCTTCCCAAGTAGCTGGGACTGCAAGGCACACTGGCTAATTTTTCTCTTTTTTTTTTGTAGAGACAAGGTCTCACTCTGTTGCTTAGGCTGGTCTTGAACTCGTGGCCTCAAGCGGTCCTCCCACCTTGGCCTCCCATAGTGTTGGGATTACAGACATGAGCCACTATAGCCTCAGTTTTCCTTATTTTTAGCTGAGATCAGTTAGCATTTAGAAGTCTGCATAAATTTCAGAATTGAAATTTTAGGTAGCGCCTTGGAACTGACAACAACCCGTCTGGGTAGTAAGTTTAAGTGTATCTATAGCATAGCAGTTGTGGGCACTTCTGGTTCACCTGGACAGCTCGTGATGAGAAGGGCCATCGGAGGTCATTTTGAAGTTGAGCTGAGGGCCAGTTGTGCTGTGCCTGACCGTGATCAGTCGTTACTGTTGAGTAGAGCATCTTGGGTAGTATTAAGATGTCTGATTCCTCCTCTATCGCCGGGCTCTACCAAGTACTTAGGGAGTCACACACCATCTGCTCACATGGAAGGGGGGGGTTTGTCCCTAAAATTATCTTTCAGAGAAAGCCTTTGCTGTAGAGTTGAATAAAATAAAGATGTTACTTTCTTTTACTTCAGCATTCTAAGAACTAAGCAACACACTGGAAGTTTTTAGTATAATCTTACTCATTCCAAAATTAAATTCATATTCTGAGAACTTGATAATCCAGCACTGTCATTACTTCCACCCTAGGCTATCCTGTCCTTTGGGATTCCTGGGTGTAGTGTAGAGTATGGAGGAGCTGGGCTGCATTCATCAGTCCGCAAATATTTACTGAGCTACTGTTCCATGCCGGGCACTGCTGTAGGGGCTTGGGTTACACCAGCAAAGATCCCAGCCCTTTAAGAGCTTACATTGTCTAGAGGAGATAGGCAATATGCATAAATAATAAATGATTTAATAAGGTGATAAGTGCTATGGAAAAAAGAAAAGGGTAAGGGAAATGGGAGAATTGCAACAATTCAATTTTTTACTATGGAAACTTGCAATACGTGCAGAAGTAGAATAGTATAAAGAACCCTGCAGACCTTTCACACAGCCTCAACAGTTGGGTGAATTGCCCAGTCTTGCTTCTCTGTACTCTTCATTCTCCCCAATCTTATATTATTTTGAAGCAAATCTCAGACATTATGTAATTTATCTATAAATGTATGTTATGGACTGAATGTTTGTGTCCCTTCCAAAATCATATGTTGAAGCCCTAACTCCCAGTGTGATGATATTGGGAGGTGGGGCCTTTGGGAGGTAATTAAGGTTAGATTAGGTCAGGAGGGTGGGCCTGTCATGATGGAGTTACTGGCTTCATAAGAAGAGAGAGGACCCCTCCTTTGTACCAAGGAAGGGCCACGTGAGAATAATAGCAAGCAGGTGGCCATCTGCAATCCAGGAAGCAGGCCCTGACCAGAAACTGAATCTGCTGACGACTGGATCTTGGCCATCCCAGCCTCCAGAACTCTGAGGAAATAAATTTCTATTGTTTAAGCCACCCAATCCATGGTATTTTTTAAAATCACACGTAAAACTATTTCTTACTGTCAAATACTTAGTGCATAAATTTCCTATATGTCTTAAATGTATTTTTCTGAAAAAACAGTTTGAAGTAGCATCTAAATATAAAGTTTTTAGATAAGTTGTATAAGTCTCTCTTAAAATCTTCATTTCCCCTCCATCTCCCTTTTCTTTCTTGTAATTTATTGACAAACCCAGCTTGTTTGTCCTGAAGAGGTGCCACTGTCTAGACTTTGGTAGTTAAAGTCAGAGACGAAGTCGGCTTCAGGTGGGATTTTATTTTATTTTTTGAAATATTGTTTCATAGCTGGTAAGTGTTCTTTCTTCAGCTGACACATAATGTCTGATTGTCTGTCTTTTGTAATGTTAGTGGCCGTTTACTTTCATATCACTCATTCCTTAAAGGTTACAAAATGGTGATATTCTCATTTTGCCATTTCTTTTTCATTTATTAGCTGAAATATATCTGTAGAGAGAGTGTGTGTGTATACATATACACACGTATGTGCATGTATGTATAATAATTGGCTGCCCAGTGGCATAGCGAGGCTTTGCTTGCTTCTCTCCCTTTACTGGTTTCAAAATGAATTGTTCACTAGCGTCCTTTGATGGTGATCAATTAGCTTTTTTCAAACATATATCTTTATTAACGTAATTAAAACTCAATTATTATGAACATAATTGATATGTTTCAGTCCATTGAAGCTGTTGCCTCATTGCTGTGCAGATTGTTTCATCTTTGGCCAAGGAGAACCTCTTTCTAGTTGGCTTCTAAGATATAGGAATCTTTGTTAGGTTCTTTACTAATCTGGCATGACAAGAGGTTCTGGGCTCATTTTGTACGTTTCCTGTCCCTGATCTGCAGTCAGCCATTTGTCCAAGGAGCCCTGACTCCTTTTAGTGAACAGTGGGATGTCAAGACTGTAGTTGGCAGCTTGGGCTTCTAGTTGCTGCCAGGCATTTTCAGTGGACAGAACTGGGAATTGGGCTTCCCAGTTCTCATGGGTCCTTGGGGACTTTACAGTTAGGGATTCTCAGGCTTGTGCTGCATCGTAGTCACCTGGAGGGCTTGTTAAAACAGACGGCTGGATCCCACCCTAGAGTTGCTGAATGAGCATATCTGGGTGGGAACTGAGAAATAGCATTTCTACCAAGTGCCCAGGTGATGCTAATGCTGCCAGGTCCAGGGGACCCCTGAGTAGAGTGTCATTTATTTTATTCCTCATTACACGTAGTCTCTGAATAACACCGTTAACTCTACCTGCAACAATAGCACTAGTGAACACACATTTAAAACTTTTTTTTAAGCAGTTTTTTGTGGCATTTGGATATATCCCACTAGCAATGAACAGTCACGTTACTGTAGTTCTAAAGTCACTTGTAATAGTTTCTCTGTCTGAGGTTATACCACAGATATGTGGTATGTGTACATTTAAGTTCATTTGTTTTATTTTTTCATGATATTTTTAGAGAAAACCTTTTTAAAATTTAATTTTGTGCTATAATTACATAAAATATTTACTTCCAAAATAAAATTTACAAAATGAGGTATATTTAAAGAAATCTAGCATGTGATCTGTTCTCTAACCCCTCCTTTATCTGAGTATTCTGTTACAAATTTTTGTGGTTTGTCCTTCCACATAAAATGAAAATATTTGTATTTCCCTTTCTTAAATGAGAGATTTCCAACTGCATACATTTTTTCCTACCTCACTTTTTTTCCCTACACTCTACCCTATAGAAGTGTATAGAGATCTTTCTCATTCCTTTATTTTTTTGGAGACAGAATCTCACTGTGTCCCCCTGGCTAGAGTGCTGTGGTGACGTCATCACAGCTCACTGTAGCCTCCAACTCTTGGGCTCAGGCAGTCCTCCTGCCTCAGCCTCCCAAGTAGTGTGCACCACTGCACTTGGCTAATTTTTCTATTTTTGGTAGAGACGGGGTCTGGCTTTTGCTTAGGCTGGTCTTGAACTCTTGGCCTCAAGTGATCCTCCTGCCTTGGCCTCCCAGGGTGCTGGGATCACAGGTGTGAGCCACCTTTTCTGTTTCCTTATTACAGTTGTGTATCACTTTGTTATGTAGATGTCCTGTGATTTATTCTGCTCATCCCCCAGTGGTGGAATTTGAGTTGTTTTGGTCTTTTGCTTTTCCCAACAGTTCTGCGTCAAACAATCTGTCTTTTAACCTTGCTGGTGTATCTGTTGGGAGGATTGCTAGGGCTCTGGTAAATGCTTATGTAATTTTGCTAGATGTTGCCAAATTCCCCTCCTTAATGGTTGCGTCATTTGGAAACTACAGTTAGGCCTCTTGGAGAAGGTGATCTTTGAACAAAGGCTTTAAGTAGGTGAAGGAGAAATCTGGGCAAATAGCAGTTTAGGAACTCTTGTGTCCAAAGCCCCAAGACAAGGGCATGCAGGGAGCAGGCAGGGTCTCTCTCTTCTTTTTGTTTTGAGCAATGGGGTCTCCCTCTGTCACACATGCTGGAGGTGCAGTGGCACGATCATAGCTCACTGTAGCTTTGACCTCCTAAGCTCAGGTGATCCTCCCGCCTCAGCCTCCTGAGTAGCTGGGACTATAGACATATGCCACCATGCCTGGCTGTCTTTTTAACTTGTAACTATGGTACTATGATTCAAACTGCTACAATAATTGTATGTTTTCTTTATTTTAAAAATAGATAAACTGTTAAAATCTGATTCTTCTATTTTGCTACAGTTATCTAATCTTTTCCTTTTTAAACTCTTCATAAGTCTGGTCTCTGAGGACTAGAGAAGGTGACTTGTCTCCTTGGTTAGAGGAGTTCATTCAGGCCTCTGAACATCCTTGGCATGTGTGTTCAGTTGTCTTTTAAGTTAAAACAGGAAAAGATTTATATCTTGTGACTAGTCCGTGTGTATCGGTTGTGGTTCCTTTTCTGTAGACTTCCACAGTATAAACTTGAACACTAATGTACTGTTTTTCTTTCGGTTACCCCTCCTGGGGGTAGTAATTGTTATATAGATTGGGTGCTGGGAGAGCGTGCGTGCGTGCTTGTGTGTGTTTACGTGTGAGGATTGACAGGTGGAGACCACAGTGAGAACCCGGAGGAAGCTAGCTGGAGTGGGTGTAACGTAAAGCTGGTGATGAAATGGCAGGGTTTACTGAGCTGGGATTTAAAATCGATGTCATTTGGCAGACCTGACACAGGAGATCAGTGACAGCTGACAACCAAATGGAGGTGATCCCCATCGTGTCCACTGTAGGAGTGACTTCCTTGAACTTGGCCTTTAAATTTCTTGAAACTTTGAGGTTCAGATCTGTGGGAGTGTCTTTTGCTTTACGTCTCAAATATGTCTCTTCCAGTAAAGGGAAGATGATGTTTATTCATGGAAACGGGGAGTCAGTTGCCCGGTGAGTGTAGGGGGACGGACTGAACCTTGCTTTCTACCTACGGAGTCTGGATACCATCTGCATCCTTGTTGTGCGTTTTCATTGACCTTCACTCCCTGCCCCAGCCCCAAATATGAAAGCCTTTCATAGACAGATGCTTGGGGAGGGCCGCTGGGGAGGGTTTCCTTGCTTCACCATTACCAATTTGATGTTCTTTTTCCCATGAAAGAGCTCCAATTTGAAGCATTAATTTTCATTACTGCATTGACGTTATACATGAATTATAGCAAATCTACTTTATGCATTATTGAACAGGCTGAGATGACTTCCCAGTTTGTGACCTTGGATGTTTTTATCGTCCATTTGAAAGTCTTAAAAGTCTGTTTCACCAAAAGCTGTTGAGGAGAAATAATTAATGTGCAGTCTATGGGCAACCTTAGACTTAGGCTGAAAAACAATGCCCTCTGTAACACATTGTTTTCAAACACGAATGAACTGCACAATGGTGGATTGCAGCTTTCTTTTTGTTAACAGGATGCTCAAAGAATGGCTATTTCTGCAAATATTTCTACAAAGCAAATTTTAGATAAATCATATATTTCCTTTGACTTTTTTGTTCAAAAACGGGATCATAGAATCTTGCTTGGAGGGGCCTTAAAGTTAGGTCATCTCTAGTCTGAGTCCAGTCACTCCACTGCTTTTTCAGGTCTCTCTTGGGTCCCAGCTAGGGGATCATCCAGCCCCTGGTTGAGAGCCTGCGATGGGACACTTGCTGGTACCGCCCCCCACCCCCTTGCACGTTCTCGCTGGGACCAGAGCACTTCTTATGTTGAACTAAGATCCATCCTGCTGTCTTTTCCACCGATTAGTGCCCCCGAGCCTACAAAGCCCCATGGAGTAAATCTAACCTTTTGAAATTAAGACTTAGCCCATTAGCTGAAGACAGCTATCTTGTTAACAGGCTGAAATACTCCAGATGTCTTCAACAATTTAAGATAAAGTGAGAGACTTATTTTATTGATAAAGTTACTATTTCCGTTTACTGAAATTATACTAAAGAACTTGAAAGAAAATTATACTGTGTCAGAGAATCAAATATTTAGAATCTTTAAGTAATATTTTTTACCCAACATATATCTCCAAATAAAAATACTTATCTTGAAAATGTATGGTATCAGGTATATCAGAAAGCTATACACCAGATACAGATTGAACATTTTATTTTTCTTTAGTACTCTCTCATGGTTACAATTTCATGATCCTTTTATACTTTTGTGGTAAGTAAGACCTTTACACAGCTTTGTATGTTTAAGAATTGGTACAATGGAAAGCCGGTGACAGAAATGTTCACTCTGTCTGCAGAAGGTCTTCTGGAACCTGTATTTTCAGCCAGTCATCTTCAGTATAACTGCCTCAGATTAAGTAGTAGACTTAACGACATGAAGAAATTGAGAAGCAACACAGAGCAGTAGCAAAGAACCGAGTCCGGAGCCTGGCTGCTTGGGTTCGAATCCCAGCTTTGGCCCCCATCAGCCGCTTGTCCTCGGGCCAACTAGGGGACTGCTCAGTGCCTTGGTTTCCATGTGAAGGTTCGGTGAGTTTGTGGGAAGTGCTTAGGGCATGCAGCCCGTATGCTGTCTGTATACGGGCAGTAAACAGATGGCCCTTCTCCTGACTTTTTGTTAGCTAGCAGCTTCTCTCTCTGCCCTCATCCCAATGTGATCCTATTAGGAGGCGAGGCCTTTGGGAGGTGATTTGGTCATGTGGTCAGAGCTCCCACGGAAGAGATTAGTGTCCTTATAAAACAGGGCCCCAGAGCTCCCTCACGCCTTCCACCGTGTGAGGGCACAGCAAGAAGAAGACGCTAAATCTGCTGCTGCCTTGATCTCGGGCTTCCGGCCTCCAGAGCTGACAAATACGTGTCTGCTGTTGACCGGCCGCCTAGTCTGTGGTGCTTTGTTACGGCAGCCCTGACTGACGCTCGGACATTGAGTTTGCCGAAATTTACCTGTTACGCTAAATCACTGAATCATCTTCTAAAATTCTTTTCCCCCATGTTTAATTAGTTCTTACCTGCTTTGAACATAACAAGTTTTAAATTACACAACTAATACGTGAATATGAGTTTGGAAAAAATCTCAGGGGATGCAATCAGAGTAACAATTCACAATGTAGTGAAGGCCTGTGTCAGTCATGTGACTGCATGTTACAGAAAATTCAGTTAATTACGTCCGGCATAAATGATAAGAGGGCTCTGCCTCTCCTTCTTGGGGAATCTCTGGGCTGGGCTTTCCTCAGCCTGGGGCTTGTCCCGAGGTTCCGGCAGCGGTTAGGTGGCGAGCTTTCCCTGCACACGGCTTCCCTGCACGTGCCTGCTCCCTGTGCTCCGTGCCTCGTCCACCCTCGATCTCCTTGTCTCCCTGCTTAGCCAGGAGCCCTGGTGGTGGGTGTGGAGACACACAGGGAGAGGGGTTTTTGTTGGTGGCATTGTGTTTTGAATTACTCTTCTCAATTATTTTGATAAGTCTCTCCTTCCTCACCAAAAAAAGAAATCGTAGTTGTTGAAATAAATGGTTGGAGTTGACTCTTAATAAACAGCAATTTTCTGAACACGAGTCTCTGAACACAGGCACTTCAATCTTAAGCCTCGCTTTTGCTTTTAGGAGCTATTTTATGAACAAGTGAATCCTTAATAGTTTTGCTCACGCCTCTGTTACCCATGGGGTTAAAATGAAAACTCAGCCTGGAAGTTGCTCTTCCAGTTCCCTGCTCAAAGCCCTAATGACTTTCCTACTTAGTGGTTGGATTATATTGGGGAAACTGCAGAGTTTATGTTGTTAATTTAATTACCTGTCACTTGAGCCTAGATTGAATTTTTCTGGGGTTTTACACTTAAGCTCTACCCCATTTTCATGTGTTGGTTCTCTGTACCCCATTTTCAAAGGTACCTCTAATTTTCATAAAACTGGATATAAAGATTTAAGAATATACTAATTCAAGCGTGTCCCTCCCCCAGATGGTGCACATCGCACTCATTATGTATGTATATACCTATCTCCTCCTCCCCCCTCCCATCTGCCCGATGCCTGATAAATGTTGTTCCTATATGTCCACCTTGGTGTTGATCAGTGAAACCAATTTGCTGGTGAGTACATGTGGTGCTTGTTTATCCATTCTTGGGATACTTAGTAGAATGGGTTTCACCAGGAAAATACAAGAGGTGCTATATTATCGTTTTTTATAGCTGAATAGTACTCCATGGTATACATATACCACATTTTATTAATCCACTCATGTATTGATGGGCACGTGGCTTGAAGCTCTGACTCTGGGGGGAAAGGGAACACACATAACCTAAACATTTGTACCCCTATGATATGCTGAAATAAATTTAAAAAAAGATATACTAATTAATAATGGCTATGTACTCTGAGAAAACTGTGGTGGTTTTTCTTCACATGATTATTCAATCAATGTAGAGCTCCAATGGGTTAGAAGAATTTGGCCTTCAAATCTAAATTAGGGGTACCAGGGCTGCCATTTCAAAATACCGCAGACTGGGTAGCTTAACGGACATTTATTGTCTCACGGTTCTGGAGACTAAAGGTCCAAGATTAAGCTGTCGGCAGGTTTAGTTTCTCCTGATCCTCCTTGGCTTGTCTTCTCTCTGTCTCCATGTGGCCCTTCCGCACCCCTGATGTCTGTGTTCACATTTTCTCTTGTGACACACCCATCACATGGGATTAGGCCCACCCTAAAGACCTTGTTTTGACTTAGTTACATAATTAACTAACGACCTTATCTTCAAATACAGGTATGTTCTGAGGTATGGGGGTTAGGGCTTCATCGCATGAATTTGAGGAGTGGGGGACACAAATCAGCCCATGACAAGTGATAAGGCCAGTTGGGCACAGGCTAAATCTCCAGTCACATCAGATGACATCTTCGCCCTTGGCAGACGTGCTGACTGACCTTTCATCTTTCAGACTAACGCAGGTTAAAAGTCCAGTCCATGATGGAATGTGGGAGAAAGGGTAACTCTGTAGTCTCCATTTGGATTGGGCTTATTGTAAGCAGGTTTCCTGGGGGAGATGAGCTTGGAGGGGGGCTTGTGCACTTATGGGGACTTGATTGCAAGGACAGAGAGCGAGAGAGTGTGTGTAGTTTTACGTAGGAAACCAAGTGAAGAAAGAGAAAGCCTCCATTTAGTTGGCTCACTTTACACTTAGCAAAGAGCAATGAGTTTTTACATTAATCTTGGAACTTTTAATGAGGCAACAGAAATTGGCAAAGAAACCTGAAGCTAACTGAAGGTTTTTTTAGTTTATTGATTTTTAAGATGACCACCAAATAAAGGAGCAAGGTGAAAAGTGATAAGTTAAAACATAAAAATTGTATTTATCTAACAATTGTATTTATCTTGTGCTGAAGAAATATAGCACAAGTAACCCTTTTTAAGTACTGCGTGTCAGGTCTTGTTCCAGGCAGTTTTTGTGTGTTGGCCCATTTAGTCCTCACCACAGCCCTGTTGAGGAGGTGGTGTTCTTATTGTCCCATTTCACGTGTGCTGCCCGAGGCCCAGGAAGGGTGAATGGTCTCCCCAGCACAGTTAGCTGGTCAGGGGTGGCGTGGAGACGGGGACTTGGGCAGTCAGGGTCCCAGGCCCTGCCCACCCGCCACGCCATCTGTGCGGAAATGGCATTGCTCTCCGCAGTGACTTGACATTATGTGAATTTTGGAGGTTTTATTTTTAGGTTCATGATAGCAAAATAAGCAAATGTGTTAATGGCCCACATCAATTCCCAGCGATTTCTTAAAGATCAATATAAAAGCAATTTGGAAAATGGTTTCGCTTAAATTAAGAGGATCCTCTGAGTATAAGAATTTTAGTCATCTATATTAAAAGGTTTTTTTTTAGCTTAAGTATAATACAGTTATACTATCATTTTATGAAAACTAAGTGAATTTTTCCTGTCTAGTAAAGCTAGGATAAAAGAGCTGAATTAACACCAGTGTGCAGCGTAAAGTTAGACACAGCTGGATGGACGACTAGTATTTGCCACTGGGCAGCTTTGTGCTCCGAACACATTGACCTCTCAAACCGTACTTTCCGTCTGTAAATCAGGGTCGTGTTTGTGCTTTTCCTCCCAGGAGTTACGGTGAAGACTGAATGACTGGCATTTGGGTGGACACTGAGTTTACTTTGGTGAAGCTGTTTATGGTCACTGCTCTGGGTTTCCTTTTCCGCACGGGCTTTTGGGGCTGTTCTCTTGAAGTTGGAGAAGCAGTGCCGTAGAGCACAGCGAAACTGGCTGCGGTTGAGCTGGCTCCGTCCCTCCTTAGCTTTGTGTCCACGGGCAAGTGACTCACCTCTTCTGGCCCTCACTCTCCTCGTGGGAAAGTTACACGCACCTTGTGGAGGCATCCTGAGGGCTAAGTTCACTCTTCTAGGCCTAGCACTGGGTTTTCTTGACGCTAGACGTTTAAAGGTACAAAACAATCTTGTGAGGTCATTTTATTAATATTAAATATAAAATTACCTAAAAATACCAATTTAATAACTTTAGAACCTGTCTTGCCTATATTCACCTAAAAATATGGTAACTGAATTTCTCTTTATTCCCTTTGTAGGTGCTGGAGATCAGAATTTATTTACCTCTATTTACCCAACGCTTTCCCAGCAGCTTCCAAGAGAACCGATGGAATGGAGGAGGTATGGTGTGTTTGTTTTCTGGCCGTATCCCCCTCTTCATTTTCGAGACATTTATGTGAGCTAGTGAAGTAGCACAAGTTAAAAGCCCAAGTTCTAAAGTCTGTTGTAAAGCAGCGGAATGGCTTCATGCAACCGTGGGTGTTATTCTTCACAGGATAGAATGATTTTCTGAATGAGACGTCGGGGGTGAAAACAAGACAATTCTTTTGAGTTAAAGACTCAGTTTTATAGGAATGACCTATGACTCTTCATGGTTACTCAAAATGTCTTAGAGGCACAGGCAGTTTACAAAGGAGCCAGGGACTCACTTAGATTCTGCCTAAAGCAGAGATGTGGGCTTGTCTCTACCTTCTGACAAGAGCCCCCTTCCTCCCTGAGCTCCTGTGCACCTTTATTCAGGATGGAAAGGTATACAGAAAGGTATTACCTAAAAATTAGAAGAGAAGCCAGATCAGCCATTCGAGTGGCTCTGTTGTATGTGTATAATTGGTCATCTGTCATTGACGAAATCATCTTTTTGGAAAACCTATTTCTGGTAAGAGCAAATATTATCTGTGGAAAATGTTTGGATTTTTGTCTTATCAATACAAGTAATCTGATTTTACCCTGGGTGCATACACAGAATACTCTGTTGTTACTCTTGTGCCTGTTCTGATTCCTGTAGCATCATTCCTTTCTGGCCACCAGGTTGTGCCCTGGTAACATCAGGAGTTAATGTGGCTTTCTAGGGGTGACTTACCCAGGCTCTCTAGTGAAGGTAGTGTAATTTCTGTGCCTGATGATAGTGTCTTACAAAGTATGCATTTAGCTACTAATATTTGATATAAAGAGTATACAGAGGGTAAGAGAAAAATGGGTCAATGTTTGAGGAGGTCCAATGCTGTGAAGGAGAGAAAATAGTAATAAGTTTAGCAAATAGAGGCATTTCATACCTGAAGAAGTGGAGTAATCTATAAAGGATTTTATCTCAGTATATATTATTTAAACATTCAGAAAGGTAAAAGAAGAAAAATGTGTCCATGATACAAGAGAAGAGGGGGTTATGAGAAAAAAACTGAAATAAACTGTGTAGATTTAATGTATGTGTTTCTCTCTTCACCTTTCTAAACCCTGCTGAATGGATCAAATAAATACTAAACAAATAAATGGACTGAAAAAAATGGACCAAATAAATACTAAACAATAGGACATAAAGGACTAGAAAGGCATAAATATACAAGGACAGAGGCAGGGAGAGGAGGCAGCAGCAGCTAAGAGAGGTGGGTGTGTATGGCAGAAGGAAGACAGGTGCAGGGATTAGGGAAGAGAGCCAAGAAGTCAACCCCATGTGTCCGCAGAGGTGGCTCCATGAGAGCAGGTGAGTCCCTGACAGGTGAAAAGGCGCAGAGCTTGGAAGGCCAGGATGAGAGCAGGGTTGGGGAGGCTCAGCAGAGGTGTGGACAAGGGGCAGTTTGACTCAGGGCCCTGCTCCCATCTGTAGTCAAGAGATTATTCTTGTCCCCCTCTGCAGGAGCCCTGGGTAAGAGGCACTGCAGAATTGCCATTCTAAAGCCAGCAAGTGTAAGTTCTGGACAGGGCACAGCTCAGGTCCAAGAACTCTAGCTAGATCCATGCTTCCTAGGCGAAAGAGTAGAGAAATCATCTCAGGAAATTGGATAGCCCCAGAAAAAAGACTGCATGTTCTCCTTTTTGGAAATGACAGGGGATGTGTATTGTCAAACTTAGCAAAGGGATTCGTCATCTTAGGGAAGATATGTCCACCTGAAACTGCAGAATGTGGCCTTATTGGAATAAGGGTCTTTGTAGGTATAGTTAAGGATGTCAATATGAGATCATCCTGGATTAGGGTGGATCCCTAATCCAATAACACATGTCCTTATGAGAGACAGAAGAGCAGATACAGAGACACACAGGGGAGAAGGCCATGCGAAGATGGAGGCAGAGATTAGAGTGATGCAGCGACAGCCAAGGAACACCAAGGGCTGCCAGTTGCCGCCAGGAGCTGGGGAGAGGCAGGGCACCCCCCCACAGAGCTGCTGGAAGGAACCAACCCTGCTGACACGTTGATTCCAAATTCCTGGCCTCTTGAAGTGTGAGAGGATGAACTGCTGTTGTTTTAAGCTTCTAAGTTTGTGGTCATTTGTTGTAGCAGCTCTAGGAAACTCATACAGGAGGGGTGGTAGAGAAGGATGGGGCAGGCACCTGCTGTTGCGGGGTACTGTGGTTTGAATGCATCCCCCAAAAGTTCATGTGTTGGAAACGTAATCCCTCTGCCAGCATGAATGGATTGATGTCACTGTTATGGGGAGTGAGTGCTTTATCCTAGGAGTGGCTTTGTCACAAAAGTGAGCTCTCTTTTACTCTGTAGCTCTTGCCCTCTTGCCAGGTGATACCCTCTGCCGTGTTATAATGCAGCAGCAAGGCTCTCACCACATACTGGCGCCTTGATATGAGACTTCCCAGCCTCTGAACTGTGAGCTGAATAAACTGTTGTTGATAAATTACTCAGTCCGTGATATTCTGTTACAGCATCAGAAAACAGACTACGGCATGGGTGTAGGGGTGTGTGTGTATACATGCGCGTGAGAAAAGCTTTTTAGTACTGTTTGATGTTTTAAAGTATGTTGCTATTAGCTTGATAAAAAGTGAAAATTAAAAATTGATTAGATCTTAGAAATGAAAAAATATTGAAACAGAAACTTTACCAGCTGCACTGACCAGCTGTGTCGCCGAAGAGCGGATCAGTGAGTCGGGAGGCTGAGCTGAGACGCTCAGGAGACCAGCACCAAGCGTGGGAGATGGCGTGGAGGAAAAGCGCGTGGTCCACGCACCAGGCCTTTCCGCAGGAGGCAGTGGGGAGTGTGGTGCGCAGGCGGCAGTTGAAGAGCTACCGTCAGGGTTTCCCCGACGTGAGTCGGGTGCTGTGTGGGCCCACTCGATGCCAAGCAGAACGGAAGGAAAGCAAAGCAAACCGAAACCAGGTATAGGAGTCAGAAAAGGAAGAACCAGATGTATAGTTTCTAGCACACCATTTAAAATGCAACATAGAAGACAACATTTAAAAACAGCCTTCTCACAGTACTGAAGGAAAGCACCTTTGAACCTAGAATTCGTTATTATTCACACTGCTGCTCAAGAGGGAAGACTGAGTCAGCATCTCCCACCCTGTGGGCCTTGCCTGAGACACCGATGCTGAGAAAGTTTGTTCCTCAGAAGCCTTGGGGAGGCCAGCTGGGGCACAGGATGGCTGGGCCTGTTTAATCACTCTGGCTGCGAAAAGCCATGTGTGTCTATGCCTGGGCCATTCGAATATTGTTTTCACTCCTTGCCATGGCATGGAGATATTTGGGAAGCACTGCAGTAAGTAAAAAGATTTTTAGACATCTGTGAGATCAGAAACCTTACCTTCTGAAATAATGAAAGGATGTAGCCCAACAAGAAAAAAAGTGAACCCAGAAATCGCAGGATGAAAGAAGCAACTGACAGCAAACAAGTCATAAAAGTATTTTGTGTGAGTTAAGGTATCAGTCCTTTAAACAATGAAAAAATCTAAGATTTCAGATGCGTGGGAAGGAAATCAGAGAAAAGTGGGCACAGGCTTTAACTTTAGTTTTTGAAAAAAAACTTAGGTTTGTGCATATTACGAATTACAATGAAACCAACAGTAGAATAGAAATAGATGATTAAACTTTCAAACCAGCATAGAAAAAGAATGGAACAAGACAACTTGATTAATCTCACAAAGGACAGGGAAAAGTAGCCTACACACAGAAAATACGCACGTTTCCGCACAAGCAGAATCACGTGAAACGTGGCTGGTTTAATTTGTTAAACACAGAGCGTCCTTGGATTGGATACAAACATGCCAACTCTAGGTGTCGATGCTTAAAAGAGACACAGCTGCTAGAGAGGAGAATAAAGATGTGGTACAAGGTCCGTGTGGCGAGGTTGATTTCAGAGGCGTTAGTAGAGCAGCAGCCCTGTCCTCTGACAGCCCTGGATGAGATGCGTGTCGCTTGTGGGATTTCTCTATGGGTTTGTTCTTGAGTGGAGGAAAAAACGAAGGTTTGTGCCTCTGTTTATTGTGCTCTACAACTAAAAATCTGTTCTCTTTCACCAAATAATTTTGTTTCTTGGATAATAAGGGTTGTCCCAAAAGTATCTGTGCACTTTAAAGCTTTAATAACTTAAAACTGCATTTTGGACATTGGGACACTCTTTTTGTCTTTTGTAGTGACTTACAGTTTGAGTTACACTGTGAGTAAAACCCATTGTTCTCAGAAGTCTGTAGTGTCCCTGGTTAAATTGAATACTTGGGTGAATGTGTTACGGTGCCTTTATCCTTGAGTAAAATGAAAGATTTTATGGAGAGGGAGCTTTGACGTGTACATATGAACTGTGTTTAAAATAATTCATAGAGTGTTTTTGGGTGGAACATTATAGTTATGATTCAGGGTTAATATTATATATACTTATGAATTTTTCTCAGTGATGTTTAAAAAATTGTTTATAGGTCCTATGGCCGGGCTCCAAAGATGATTCACCTGGAGTCTAACTTTGTTCAGTTCAAAGAGGAGCTGCTGCCCAAAGAAGGAAACAAAGCTCTGCTCACTTTCCCCTTCCTTCATATTTATTGGACAGAGTGCTGTGTAAGTATTCACTTGGGGGGAAAGGAAAGCGTGTTGGAATATGGTTGAAAATTCATGGGTTCAGGTTTTGTAATTTTTCAGATTTCCTGTTCAGTGTGCTCTTTATGTGGGTGTTCCCTTCATTCCTCAGCCAGCGGGTGGCTCTGTCGTGGTCGTCTGCTCTGGTCCAGCACATCGCACTCGTGGTCCTCACCGAGTGTAATTGCGCTTCCTGTGTTTTGAGTCCTGTGAGCTGTCTCCCGGTGCCCTCGTGGCTGCTGGCTTTAGTCAGCTTTAACTGTTTGGTCTTTTCTTTCAGTTGTGTTTTCATGACACCTGTGTTCACCCTCGCGCCCCTTATTGTACACGACAGTCCTTGCTGTCTCTGCTGCGTGGCTGGGGACGCGGAGGTGGGCGCTGTCACAGCGCGCAGGAGCGCTCCCGGGCTCCGCCGAGTGTGCCCTCGCGCTGCGTCCTGGCAGCTCCGCTCATGTCTCCTGGTGGCGTGTTTGCGAACCCAGAAGGAACCTTTTCGTTCTTGGCAGAAATCTTCTGTCGTGAAATAATAGAAAATTCAGTGAGTCGTTTCTTCCTGTGTATTTTGACTCTGTTAAGGCAGGCATTTAGTACTACGCCAAGCACATACATCATTACACACGGTGACGGTTTAGCCTAAGTCTGAGGATGCAGGGGTGGTTTTTTTGTGATTTTAATGAGACAGGACTCTGGAAGCCTGTGCTCGATTTTCCTCAGACTTCACCCCATGTGCCCTTCCTCTTTGCTGATTTTGTTCTGTGTCCTTTCCCAGGGGAGTCGCACAGGACGGCTTTTTTCACCAATGCGTGTGATAACACGTGAGGTGTTTTCTACCAGCGAAGCTTACTGGAGACGCGTTGCTCAGGGCTTCTGTTAAGGCTGGTCACATGGGCCCCCCGCTTGGCACGCGCCAAGGCTCTGCGTCCCTGCAGGAAAGCTGGTGGTACAAGCCGCATTGTGTGTGCAGACAGCGCAGGCTGGTGAGGACCTCTTAGCCCAGGCTGCTGGGGACCCTCCCGAATCCAAGGTCTCAGAGTAGCCAAGGGCCAGCCTTGCAAGCAGCTAAGAAGGATAGCATTCTAGGCCTGCCGTGTGAACTCTGTGACCTCTCGTTGGTGATGTTGGATTTGGTCATTTGGTCAAGGAATTGTGTCGTTGCTCCATGGTATGGTCACTTTTTTCCCCTTATGATCAATAAGCTATCTCTGAGGAGCCACTCTAAGAGCGTGTGAGTATCCTGCTCCTTATCCAGCTTTCCTGCTTAGATTTAGCATCCAGTAGTGACTTTCCTGACGCGGTCTTTCCTAAGGATCGCTAACCCCGTCCCTCCTGCTCTCGTCAGCCAGTGCTCTGCTTGGAGGAGGAGTCCATGGATCTCTGTGTGCTCGGAGGGGGCAGTCAGTTACCCTTTCTTATTCTGATGCTCAAGTTGTCCCCAGATTTGGCTGATGAGAGTTACTTCAAGCTGGGTCCTGTGTCCTTTTGAGCACTTTGTAGTAACTTTCTGGCGTAACAAGATATTTCAGATTCTTGTAGCTTGGTGCCTTTGTCCTGGAATCAGCCATTTCTTCACAGAGCCCTGGTTGCTTTGGCAGTAGGTGTGCTTATGGCTTCCAGAGTGTTACTGCTTCTGTGCCCTTGGAGTCGACAGAGCTAAGAAAGGGTGTGTCTTAGGAATCTTGAGTTGAGACTGTTGCCTCCAGTTTTAGTTTAACCCCGCAGGGTTTCTTGCCTCACTCTCTTCCGTGTTTATATATACTCTCAACAGTATCAACACATTTACTTATTTGCTCAGTCCTGCAACGTGCGTAAGATAGTTTCAGCATTGCCACACACACCACAAACCTAAAAACACACCTAAGAAGAGCCCCAGTTTGCTTGCGGTTAATGCTTTTCCGAGACTGGCAGCATGCGTTCATAGTGTGTGTTAGCTTCATCGTTTCAGTGTTTTCTTAGTTACTCTTGCAGGTTTGACTTTGGTATTTTTATTGGGATCATATTAAGTTTAAAAATTAACATATGCAGAAATAACATCTTGATGATGTTAAGACATCCTAAACAAGAACAAGGGATGTCTTTCCTTTTGTGCAAGTCTGCTTTATACTTTTTTCAGTATAGATTTTTAAAAATTCGTATCAAATTTATTTCCAAGTATTTTTTATTGTTGCTGTTGCAAATGGAGCTTTCTCTCCCATCATTTCTTCTGGTTGGTTATTTTTTGGGGGTATTTTCATGTAACTTTTCTGAATTCCTTTATTGTTTGATTTAGTTTTCACTGATTCTCTAGGCTCCCAGAGCCTAGGGTTTTCCAGATGCCCTGTCCTGTCATTTGCAGGTAAAGTTAGTTTTACTTCTTATACCTCAAATTATTTTCTCTGATCTAAGATACTGTTAAATAGCAGGGAGCTAGTCCCCTTTGCCTTGTTCCTGACCTTCCTGGGAACACCTGTAGTGTTTCCCCATTAAGTAGGTTGCTGGCTGTAAGATGGAGGCAGCTATATGATCATGTGAAGGAGGTATCCATCCATTCTTATTTTCCCAAGCATTTTTGTTATGTTATTATTATATGAGTTGGATGTTGTCAAAGGCATTTGCAGACTCAATGGAGATACTCAAATGATTTTTCCCCTTTGTATCTAGTAATGTATTAAATTATATTAATAGGTTTCCTAATGTTGAACTATGCTTGCATTTCTGGTTGGTATACATCCCACTTGGTCATAGTATTATTTCCTTAATGTGGTGTTGGAGTCTGTTCATTTAAATTTTTTTAGGATTTTTTTGGTGTCTATATTCGCAAGTGATTGGTCTATAACTTTTGAGCAATCTTTAATGAGGTTTAGGTATTGATGTTATACTTTGAGTCATTACAAGAATTTGGAAGTTTTTACTTATTTTCTATTTCTGAAATAATTTATGTAGCATTGGAGCTATCTGGTCTCTAAGGTTTGATAGAATTATGTGAAACTCTGAGCCAGGTACTTTGTTATGGGATAGTTCTTGATAACTTTCTGTATCCCTTCCATGAAAATTGGTCTGTTTCAGATATTTGTCAATTTTGATAAGTTATATTTTTCTTAGAAATTACATATTTCATTAAGTTAAAAAAATTTTCTTTTTTCTTTTCCTTTTTTTTTTTTTTTTTTTGAGGTAAGAGTCTCGCTCTGTTTCCAGGGCTATGAGTACTGAGGCGTCAGCCTAGCTCCCTGCAACCCTTCTGTCTTAGCCTCCTAAATAGCTGGGACTACAGGTGCATACCACCACGCCTAGCTAATTTTCTTTTTCTGTTTTTAGTTGACCGGCTAATTTTTTTTTTTTTAGTAGAGACTGGATCTCGCTTTTGCTCAGGCTGGTCTGGAACTCCTGACCTCAAGGAATCTTCCTGCCTCGGCCTCCTGGAGTGCTGGAGTTACAGGTGTGAGCCACCGCACCTGGCCTTAAAATTTATTTTCATTGAAGTATATGAAGTGATCTTTTTTTACTTTTAAAACGTGCTCTTTGTCAGTAGTTATTTCCCCATCATTATTTATTATTTTGTATATTTGTGCTTTTGCTTTTTCTTCCTTAAGTAAATTAGCTAGTTGTTTGATTTTTTTTTTTCCTAGGGTACCAGGATTTTTATTACTCTGATTTACTATTAGTCTGTTTTCTGCTCATTAATTTCTACGCTTTCATTTTTATTATTTCCTTATTTTTGTTTTCTTTTTCTTTCAAACTTTTTTTATTATTTTTTTTAATTTAAAATAATTTAAAAAATCTAGCTACTTTTTTTGTACTTTTTTAGTAGAGACGGGGTCTCGCTCTTGCTCAGGCTGGTCTCGAACTCCTGACCTCAAGTCATCCTCCTGCCTCGGCCTCCCAGAGTGCTAGTATTACAGGCGTGAGCCACCACGCCTGGCTCTTTTTGTTTTCTTATGATTTACTTTGTTTTTTTTTTTTTTTTTGAGTTGGTAGTGCAGTTATTTTTCTTCTTTAATTTTTACTGATATAGGTCTTTAAAGTTATGAATTTTTCTGTGGTTACTGCTTTAAATATTCTCCAGTGTTTTATCATCATTTTCCAGAAAATCTTCATTTTCTGTTTGTGTTTCCCTTTTCATCCAATGTTATTTAATAAAGTGTTTTTAGTTTCCAGAAAGAAAGACTTTTTAAAAAATTTCATTAAAAATTCTAGTTTTATTGCATTGTGATCAGAAAGTGTTTATAGTATTTCTGCTTTATAAAACTTATTTTTTCTCTGTGACGTAATAAATGATTAAGTTTTGTGGGTATTCCATGTGTGTTTGAGAATGTGTTTTCTTTATTTCCAGATTGTAATGTTAAATATCCACGAGATCTGTCTTATTGATTGTGTTGGTTAGGTCACTGAGATTTTAATTTTTGTCCTTTGGTCCTGTCTTTAACTGACAGTTATATGGCAAAGTCTGTTATTGGTGTGTTTTTTATTCCTCTTGCATCTTCTGTAGTTCCTGTTTCGTGTAGGGGGTTGATGTGCTATTTGGTGTGTAGATATTTATAACTGTTGTAATTTTTATGGAGTGAAATGTGTCATTTAAAAATGGTATCTGGGTAATGTATCTTGCTCAGGAAAGCCTTGCCTATCTGAAGAATACTGATTATCTCCTTTATTTTCTTTTAATAATTTTATAATTTGCATCTTATATTTGCACCTGTTTAGCTTCAAGATATTTTTATGTAGGTAGGAACTGTGGAGGTTGAGGGTCTAGTTTTACCATTTAAATGGGAAGCATTTAGATGCCTTGCACTATTTTATAATAGTCTGTCTTTTCTCCACTTATTGGAAATATCGCCTTTGTTTTAAACCAATATCCTATATGCACAATATTCTGGACATTTCAGTTCTGCTGATCATTGTCTATTCTGTACCAGAATCAGATTTGTAATTGTTACATTTTTATGATACGTATTGATATCTGTTCTTCCAAAATAAGCCTCTTGGTTAGTATGCATTTGCTCTTCCGTGTGTCAAGTGTGCGATTGTTTGAACAGACGATGGCTGTTCTAACATGTCCCATCCCCGTGCTCCTTTCTGCATGACAGTGACTTTCCTGTGGGAGGCTGGGTCTGAGTTTTCTACAGTTGAATCTGGGTGGGCCTCCGCCTTTGGTACAAGTGACACTGTGCTATTCGAGACTAAGTGGTAAGAGGTAATTCATCTTTTGCCCAGAAGGCTTCTGTGGGATGTTTGTTCTAAGAACCCAGCCACCATGCTGTGAGGAAGCCAAGCATCTCCTTGGGAAGGCCACCTGGGGGTATTCAGGTATTCAGCCCCGTCTCAGCAGAGATCATCTAGCTCCCGCCTTAAAGCGCTGCAGCTGATACCAGGTGGTGCAGAGACTGCTGTTCCCAGCAAATCCTCTCTAGAGTGTAGATCTGTGACCCAAGAAATGTTCTACACAGCAGCAGGTAACTGGAACACCAGTTGAAAAAAGAGAAGGCTGGAGATGTTCTGATTGGGATTGCCTTGAATAAGTTTCTGATTCCAATCCCAGTCAATTTGGAAAGGATTTAAATCAATTATCTTCTCAAATTCAGGAACATGGTGTGTTTTTCTTTTCTTTTTGCCATTTTTATGTCCTTCAGTAATGTGTTATAATATTTTTAATGAAAGTCTTGAGTTTTTATTGTTAGATTTAGTTTTTGTGGCCATTTTGAATGAGTTTTTTTCCCTTAAAATTACATTCTAATAGGGAGGCATTTTTTTTTAGAGTCTTGATTATCATCTATAAAAAACAGTTTCTGGGGTAAGTTGATAACATTTAGGATTTTAGATGTAAAAGTAAAACTCTTTGTTGTGTTATCTCACTAGCTGCTTTAGAGTTTGTAGTATATATCTGTAACTTGCTGCATTCTTGCTTCAACTAGTGTTACGTGGCCGCAGGCACAGCGCGAGAACTTGGCAACAGCGCGCCGCCGCCGCCTTCTCCCTCCCGGCCGTTGGAGTTGCTGTTGTCATTCACGTTATTACTAGTTTTGCTTTAGTCAATTATGTTTTAAAGATATTAAAAATAAGACAACATGTCTTTTATATTTACCCATTTAGTTACCATTTCCGTTGCTCTCCGTTCCTTTGTGTAGATGCAGATTTTCATTTTTTATTTATTTTTTATCTGTATTTTTTTTATGGGGCGGGTCTCACTGTGTTTTTATCTTTTTTTTTTTTTTATGGGGCGGGTCTCACTGTGTTGCCCAGGCTGGTCTTGAACTCATGGGCTCAAGCGATCCTCGGGTCTCAGCCTTCCAAAGTTTTGGGATTACAGGTGTGAGCCACCGCGCCCGGCCGAGATTTTCATTTGGTATTAATTTCCTCTGACTAAAGGATTTCTTTAACCTTTCTTACAGTGCAGCTCTTTTGGTTGTAAGTTCTTTCAGCGTTTGAATATATGAGAAAGTCTTTATTTTGCCTTCATTTTTGAAAAATATTTTCGCTGCATAGGGAATTCTAGCTTTGCAGTTTTTTCTTTTAAAACTTTGAAGATGTTACTCCACTGTCATTTGGCTTATGTTGTTTCCCACGAGAAAGCTTTCATTTTTGTCTTTGTTATTTTGTATGTAAATAATCTTTCCTTTGGCATTTTAAGATTTTTTTCTTTATCACTGGGTTTTTTTTTTTTTTTTTTTAAAGACAGAGTCTTACTCTGTCGCCCAGGTGGGAGTGCAGTGGCATGATCATAGTTCGCTGCAGCCTTGAACTCCCGGGCTTCAAGTGATCCTCCTGCCTCAGCCTTCTGAGCAGCTGAGACTACAGGTGTGTGCCACCTCTCCTGGCTAATTTTAAAATTTTCTGTTGAGACAGGGTCTCACTGTTGTCCAGGCTGGCTTCAAAGTCCTGGCCTGAGGTGATCCTCCCACCTTGGCCTCCCAAAGTGCTGGGATTACAGGTGTGAGCCACTGTGCCTGGCCTATCACTGGTTTTTAACAGTTTGATTATGATATGCTTTGGTATAGATTTCTTCATATTTCTTGTGCTTGGGGTTTTTTGGGCTTTTGGGGTTTATAATTTTGATCTAATTTCTAAAAATTTTTGGGTTATTCTAATATTTTTCTGTTCCTCCTTCTCCTTTGGGGACTCAAAATCTGTATACGTATACATGCATGCGTGCGCGTGTGCACGCACACACACGTGCACACACGTGCACGCACACACATGTGCACGCACACACGTGCACGCACACACACGTGCACGCACACACGTCACTTGAAGTCCCACAGCTCCCTGATGTGTTTTCAGTCTTTTTTATCTCTTTGTTTCATTTGGATAATTTCTGTTGCTATGTCTTCATCGTGACTAATCTTTTTTCATCTGTAGTGTCTATCAGCTCTAATTTACCCAGTATTTTTTCATTTTAGATGTTGTGGTTTTTATCTCTAGAAGTTCTTTTTCTTCTTTAAATATTTTCCATGTGCTTAACTTTAATCCTCCATCTTCAACATGAAATGTGGTAGAGTAGTGACAGTAGTTACTATAACCATTTTAATTCCTTGGTTTACTAATTCTGTTCTCTGTGTCATTACAGAGTCTATTTCTCTTGATTGATTTTTCTGCTTATTACTGATTGTGTATTCTTTCTTCTTTGCCTGCCTGGCAATTTTTACTGGATACCAGACATCGTGAATTTTATTTTGTTAGATGCTGGGTATTTTTTTTTTTATTGCAGCATATTATGGGGGTACAAATGTTAAGGTTACGTACATTGCCCTTGCCCCCCTCCCCCCTCCAGTCAGAGCCTCAAGCCTGACCATCCCCCAGATGGTGCACATCACACTCCTTATGTATGTATATACCCATCCGATGCTGGGCATTTTTTATTCCTCTAAATTTTCTTGAGCTTTGTTCAATTAAGTTACTTAATAAGTTTGATCCTTTCGGGTATAGCTTTTATGATTTGATGGGT
>CAUYRT010044618.1:0-18440 GCA_963574885.1 Lepilemur ruficaudatus | reverse complement strand
TCTCACTCTGTTGCCCAGGCTAGAGTGCCATGGTGTCAGCCTACCTCACAGCAACCTCATATTCCTGGGCTCAAGCGATCCTCCTGTCTCAGCCTCCCAAGTAGCTGGGACTACAGGCATGCACCACCATGCCTGACTAACTTTTTCTATATATTTTGAGTTGGCCAATTAATTTCTTTTTCTATTTTTAGTAGAGATGGGGTCTCCCGTCTCAGGCTGGTTTCAAACTCCTGACCTTGAGCAATCCTCTTGCCTAGGCCTCCCAGAGTGCTAGGGATAAAATGACTGATTGATAAAATGCCTTTCTCTTCCTTTGAGTAAATACCTAATAATGTGATTGCTGGATCAAATGATAGGTCTACTTTTAGTAATTTGAAGTGTCTCCATATTACTTTCCATAGAGGTTGTAATAGTTTGCAGTCCCACCAACAATGAATAAATGTTCCTTTCTTTCTGCACCCACGCCAGCATCTGTTGTTTTGGGACTTTTTGATAAAAGCCATTCTCATTATTGTTAAGTGTTATCTCATTGTCGTTTTGATTTGCAGTTCCCTGATGATTAGAGATGTTGAACATTTTTTCCTTTTCTTGGGAATTAGTCTATTTTCTTTTGAAAAGTTTCTGTTCATGGTTTTTGCCCACGTTTTAGGGTTTGCTTTATGAATCTGAGCACATCTATGTTAGGTGCATAAATATTTAGGATTGTTATGACTTCATGTTGAATTGTTCCCTTCACCATTACATTATGACCATCTTTGTCTTTCTTTACTTTTGTTGATTTGTAGTCTATTTATCTGATATGAGAATTTGCTTTCTTTTGATTTTCATTTGCATGGAATATATTTTTCTATTCCTTCACCTTGAGTCTGAATGAGTCCTTGTGGGCTAGATACGTTTCCTGGAGATAGTAGATACTTGGCTTGTATTTTTTCATCCATTCAGCCAGCCTATGTTTCTTGAGTGTGGAGTTCAAGCCATTCACATGTATTGAAAGAATTGATAAGTGGGCTGGATTCTGTTCTTCTGTTCATCTGGTTGAGTAGGACTATATTGCTTTGTTTTACTTATTGAGCCATTGTGGCATCTGGGCTCTGATCTTTATCTTTTGGGTGATTTTTCACTGATTGGTGTCTGTTGTGCTGATCTGTATATAAGTTCTGAAGGGAAGGTTCTGAGTACTTCCTGCAGGGCAGGTATGGTCTTGACAAATTCCCTCAGATTTTGCTTGTCTGAGAAGGTCTTTATTTCTCCTTCATAAAAGAAACTTTTTTTTTTGAGAAAGAGTCTCACTCTGTTGCCTGGGCTAGAGTGCCATGGTGTCAGCCTCGCTCACAGCAATCTCAAATTCCTGGGCTCAAGTGATCCTTCTGCCTCAGCCTCCCAAGTAGCTGGGATTACAAGCATGCGCCATCATGCCTGGCTAATTTTTTCTATATATGTTTAGTTGGCTAATTAATTTTTTTCTATTTTTAGTAGAAACGGGATCTCGCTCTTGCTCAGGCTGGTTTCGAACTCCTGACCTTGAGCAATCCTCCAGCCTTGGCCTCCCAGAGTGCTAGGATTATAGGCGTGAGCCACCGCGCCTGGCCAGGAAACTTGGTTTTATAGGATACAAAATTCTAGGCTGGCCATTATTCTGTTTGAGATGACTGAGAATGCAGCTCCAATCCCTTCTGGCCCAACAAAGGTCTTTGTTGAGAAGTCTGCAGTTAGTCTGATGGATTTTCCTTCATAAATTAACTGATGCTTTCACCTATGGCCTGTAGGAGTGCCTCTTTTGCATTTATTTTGGCCGTCCTGATAACTGTATGTCGTGGTGATTGCCTCTTTATGATGAATCTCCCAGGAGTCCCTTGAGCTTCTTATACCTGGATATTTAGATTTCTACCAAGGCCTGGCAAATTTTCCTCAATTATTCCCTCAAATAGATTTTCCAACCCTTGTGTATTTTCTTTTTTCACCATCAGGAATACCTAAGATTCTTACATTAGGCCTCTTTACATAATCCCATATTCCTTGTAAGTTTTGTTCCTCTTATTTGTCTTTTCTTTCTCTTTGACTGATTTGTTTAATTTAAAAGTGTTGTCTTCGATCTCTGTGATTCTTTCTTCTGACAGATCTAGCCTATTCTTAAGGCTTTCCAGTGCATTTTGAATTTCTTTGAAGGAATTTTTCATTTCTAGAACTTCTGTTTGATTTTTTTTAGTAATTCGATTTCTTTAGTGAATTTTTTATTCATTTACTGCATTGTTTCTCTGGTTTCTTTGTGTTGGGTTTCTATTTTCTCTTGTATTTCATTGAGTGTCCTTACAATCTATATTCAAAATTCTTCATGTCATACCAATATTTTCATTTTGGCTGGTATCCAGTGGTAAGGAGTTATTGTTTTCTTTTGTAAGTGTACTTTCACTCTGATGTTTTGTATGTTTCAAATTCTTTTGCTGGTTCCTTCTCATCCCGTCTCTTGGTTGCAACCAGAGGGTGCTAGGCCTGGCTTACGGGCCTGTCTCCAGGTGCCTAAAGATTGATCCCTGAGCATGCCAGGGAGAAGAGTGCTGGTCCTGAGTTGCATGGGGTGTTCTAGCAGGTTTGACATAGCTCTCGTGTTACTTGTGACCTGCTTTCTTCACCTCTTCCCAATGGTGTGTAGTGATTCAGATCCCTCAGCTTAATCTCCAAGATGGTGTATGGTACTTGTGAGCACAAATCAGCTAGTCCCTGTTTGCTTGAATTTGAAGGTGCTATGCTTAGCTGTGGGGTTGTTCCCTTTGTCATTGATGGAAGTTTGCCTGGAAGAGCCAATGGACATGATGATCTTTTGTGTCTGTGGTAAACTCTAGTCCCCCAGGTGGGGCGCACAAATGCCCCAAGCTTTAGGAGGGACCCTGTAGCTCTGAAGGGATTGCTTGGTCTCTACTCCCCCTGAGGTTGGCTGAGGATCAAGACAAATAGTGGCTGGATTGCAAGAGTGTGAGAGGCTTTGCAAACGGCCCAGAGTTTACTAATCTACCCGCTAGTCGGAGCTGCTGGTATGAAGTTCAGGGTAATCTCTCCAAGTCAGGAAAGCTGTTCCTAAAGGAACGGCCTAATAGCTTGAGAGCTAAGGCCCTGGACCAGGCTCTTTCTGCCCTTGTCCACTAATGCAGTTTCTCTGCAGGGTGGGGTGAGTGCCCTGCTATTTGCTCCCTGAAACTTCACAGCACTCTCCTGTCAGAACAGTCCACATGGGTTCCCTCACTCCACAAGACCAGCCCTGGAGCTACCCCTGAGTCTTGTGTCTGACCCACTAGTGTGTATATCCACTGGGAACTGGCAAGTAGGGGGGTCCCCAATTGTGCATGCCTGTTCCACCACAAGACCCCCAAGGGGAGAGAAGTAGGCCTCTCTGTCCATAGAAGCCTCTGCCTGGGGTATGCTCCTGCTGCGGAGAAGTGGCCACTCACGAGTTTCTTGGTTCAAGCTGCATTCCCTATTGTAATGAGGGGACCAGGGGGCTGCTCCCATTCAGCCAGTTTGTGCAGGACATTCAGTTGTCATGGAAACCAGGGCCTAGGCTAATTCAATCTGAATGTCGCACCCCTATCCAATATGGTGGTTTTCCAGCAGGGGTTGAGGTCCCTGTTTCTCAGCGTCCCTCCACACTCTCCAATTGGATATGTCTGTGAGGACTTTCTCACCACCTGAGTCCAGGACTGAGATCTCACCCCTGCGTCTCCCAGCACTACTCTCATGTCCAGGGAAGATGGGCTCCAGCCCATTTGTCTAAGCTGCCAGCGCAGGATCCTGTGAAACGCCAGTGGGCAGGAAGCTCGCAAATTGTGGCAGCCCCACTCTCAGTGGTGGGCTCAGCCAGGAACATGCACCTGTTTGTGTGCTTCTAGTTCAGAGTATTCTCGTGGTTGCAATGGAGGAGGGACTGGGTCTGCCAACTGACCTGAGCTAAAATTACTTTCTCTGATACCGTGATTGGAGGAGGTGCATTGGAAGAAATGTCTAGGTGTAAGAAAACTGGCACTCTGGTGTTTCATGGAACTCTCTTGTGGAGTGTCCCTTTTTAACACCCAAACTCCTGGGGTTTGCTGGTTCACCCTGGTATTCCTATTTATTTTAGCTGTCGTGCCTGGGCTGTGTGTGGAGGGTAGAAGTGCCTCCAATATGTTTATGTCTTACTTTTTACTGAAGGTACCTAGGTGGGGGAGGGGAAGTCCCCCTTACCCTTTCACTGGGCTCTGAGCCTCTCTGGGTTTGGTGCAGTCACTGTCTTCTGTCTTCTTTCTCAGCTTTGCCATTTTTCTTTGTTGGGTCCCCAGGCTTCTCTGTTGTCTCTCTCTGTAGTCCACACTGGGCTGCAACTCCTTTCTGCTCTCCTCTGTGCAAAATACTACCTTTCAGCGGGATGATCCAACAAGCGAAGTCTCTAGTTGGCCATCTTGGCTGCTCCCCCTGCAGATTTTTTTCAACCAAATGCAGATTGAAAATATAATATTTGCAAGATATGAAAATTGCCTATAAGGAGAGCTGACTTGATTTTGTTACATGTGGGTAGTCCTGGAAGCAGTCCCCCACTTATATCAAGAGATGACTGTATTTGGTATATGAATATATCCCAATTCTGTGGGAGAGGATTCTTTTTAAAATAAATGAACCAGTTCATAGGTGTTTGGGAGGACCAGGATGATAAATTCTAGTTACGAGATACATGAAAGGACAAATGATGCAGTGTAAAGCATGTGTCAGAGCACTGCACTGGAGTAATGCTACTGGATATAAGTCTAGAGGCATATTTCTCTGATGATATAAATTATATATTGTTTTATGTGTCTATCTATGTTTCCCTTGATATGGCTTACTTGTATGATGTTGAGATATAACTTGGCACATCTGTACTTGGTTTCCCCATCAATAAAGTAAGGATCAAAGTAACATCTACCTCACAGAGTTCTTACAGAGATTAAAAAGATAATGCATAGAAAGCACTCAAATATCAGACATTGTTATGAACAACTGTTCCTTCTTAGCATATATTCTAAGCAGCTAGCTCATTTAAATGAGGAAAGAGTCTTCACAGCATCATTCACTGTTATGTTCTGTTTACCTCATCTGTTCCCTTTGAGCAATTAGAATTTTAGCACAAATATCCAGTTACTTTCCTTTGATTAGCAATTCTGGAAGGGGTTCTTCTAACTCAATAGTTTACAAAGACATCAAAAATGATTAATGGAAAATGACTGAGCTCACATCATGAAATTAATTATAAACAGATTACTAAACAGTTTGCTTATGCATAAATAGTAACAAATGATATCCAGATAAATTTATGTCCCCCTGATATTTATTACCAATACATTTTTCTAGAGATTTTTGAAAAAAGCACTCTTCTGCTAAGGATATTGTCTTTCTAATTTTCATCCATGTCTGTTTTCTCACTGTCCTTTCTCACTGTTTGTTCATTGATCCACTTCTGTATTCCATGCTGGGCCAATAGCTGCTGATCTAATCTGCTTCATGTCAGCCTTGTCATTCCCTCGATTTAAGACTGATATGCTGATTACAAAGATCTCTAAGTCTCTGTCTATATTTCTGTAAGTCTAATAATTCTCTTCTTATTTGTTTTTACAGATATTCAAACAACTTACCCATTTTTGCAAATATGTTGGCTGTAATTGCCTATTACAAAATATCACCTTTACATATTTCTGTGCATTGAAGGGCTTTACAGACCCCTCCTGGACATGGCCAGCTACAGAATTTGTGGGGCTAAGTATAAAATGAAAATGGGGTGTTCTCTGTTCAAAGATTATTAATACTTTCAGGACAATGACAGTGGGTCATTAAACTGGGAGCAGCATCCTTCTAAACACAGAATGCCCCTTAAAATTGTCTCACCTTTTGCTCAGAAAATATTTTATACAACCTAATCATTACTTTCTCTGTTGTATTATTTTATATTCTATCTTCTTCCATCTTCCCAACTCCAGTGGTAGCTCTGTAGTTGAATATTCACTTCTTACCCTATTGGTTTTGTGGTTTAATAGTGTTATGCCAACTTAAATATTTTCTGATTACAAATAAAGACAAGGTAAGCCTTGTGCTACTTCTGATATTTATTGGGCACAGAATAATCTGTACATGGGCTTGTGCTTAGTAGTATACAAAGAAAGCTAAAGGGGCACAGTCCCCATGCTACTGTGGTTACTTTTGAGTGCCAGACTCTGTTACCTGACCTGAATTGGTTATTCTCTCTGTACTATTTTTCAAATTCTTTGTCAGTAAAAATGGAGGTAGTAAGGTAGGGTCATTGTTGTTACATTGAAAATAAAATATATTTAGGGCATTTGGAAAGTGCTTGACACATAGCCAAGTGCTCAAAAATATAATAGCTATTTCCCTTGGTTTCCATGCCTGTTATTTTGACCCATTCTTGCATCTGAGTTCCTCACTCCATCCTGGAGGCTTTTGCCTTTTGTTTTTGGCCTTGCATGTGGACAGGCACAACCATGTAGGTTTTATGTTTTGTGTTTATGTCAACTATCAGAGAAACCTGACTGTATCCTGGGACTATATTTAGACACTGAATTTGTCTTCCTAAATCCGAAAATGGTTTTTATTTAGAAAGTTACATATTGCTAATATCAATTATTTTACTTTCTTTCTCAGAGTGGATTCCTTGTCTGCTTTTCCTCAAACTGAATTTGTAAGAGAATAATCTGAGATATTTAGTTCATGTTAGTTGTTCTAGGTTACATTAGCTTATAAATTATAGAGCCTGGATTAAAACCCCAATATTCTGATTCCTAGATTATATTTCTTTGTAGTCTGTTTCAATAAAACTTAAAATATTAGTTGTAACCTACTTTGTCTTTTGAACTACTCCTTTAATCCATTTGTAGTCCATCAGCAGACAAAAGGAATCTGTAGGTAAGAGAAAATTTTTGGCTACTACGGTAGCCAGTCTTCAAAGATGGCCGCTGCAGTTCCTCTCCTCCGTGTACTACATGTTAATCCTTATAGGAGAAGATAGAATTATATTTCTTCCCTTTGAACTGGGCTGCTTCTCTGACTATTTTGACTGCCAGAATGTTCTGAGATTTTTGAGTCCAGGCCTTAAAATAACTAACAGCTTCCAATTCTTTGAACACTAACTCTTGTGATACCTCTGCTTAAAACCCCAGCCTAGTATGATGGCTCAGGCCTGTAATCCCAGCACCGTGAGAGGCTGAGGTGGGAGGATCACTGGAGCCCAGGAGTTTGAGACCAGCCTGGGTGACATATTGAGACCCCAATCTTTAAAAAATTTTTAAAAACTAGCTGAGCATGGTGGTATGTGCCTGTAATCCCAGATACTTGGGAGGTAGAGGCAGGAGGATCGATTGAGCCCAGGAGTTTGAGAATGCAGTGAACTATGATTGTACCACTCACTGCACTCCAGCTTGGGTGACAGAGTGAGAACCTGTCTCAAAACCAAATTAAAACAAAACAAAACAAAAACATACCAAAACTCCCAGCTGCCATGCTATTTCTATACGCAGCATGAGCATCGAGAGGCTTTGGTCTACAGTTCCAAATAAGCTCCTAGTGGACCACTGGTACCAACTGTCAGCCTGAGAACAAGCCATCTTGGATGTTCCAGTATAATTTAGAGCCCTCGTGACTGCAGACCCAGCCAATATCCCGTGGAACAGAAGAACCACCGAGCTGATCCCAGTCAATCTACAGAAACATGAAAGACACTAAACATGGCTTTGTTACAAGCCACTCAATTTTGAGGTGATTTATTACACAGTGATAGATAACTGAAAATGTTACCTCTACATCAGGACTCTGCAACAATGTCTTTCTCCCCCAATATTTTGACTAATGAAAACAGCACATGAAAAGTAGTGAATCCCATGTGACTGACTTGGTAGACTAGCTTATTATATTGAAGTAACAATGATCTCTGCTACAATGAGTTTTTCTGAAAGTTATTTTTAATGACAAAGACTCTAATTATCCTGAGCAGAGCCAGAATAAAATTACACTGGAGCTTAAATAGCCCCATTAATTTGGGAAGGGTAAATGATCTAGAAGCAAAGAATCTTGGATCAGCCTGCTAAATATCCTTCTGTGACTTAAAAAAATACTCATTGTTTGATATTTGAGACTTGATTTTGAACTAAAGTGTCTAAATAAATTAGCCCTTTATGGGCCAAGACGCAGAAGAGGAAGAAAAGAGTCCCTGTGCTAGGGACTAGGAGACATCAAGAGGTATTTCCTGCTCGAGAACTCTACAGCTGGCATTTAAGATTAACAAAATTAAACAGCAACACTGTTTTAAAAAATATTTTCTTTAATTATGATGAGTATATTTTCCAAACCAGAAATTGGGACATCTGCTTACACATATATGAATTATGAATACAGTGAGCAGAATCATGAGAAAAAATCATAGGGACAGCCTGAGCAAGAGTGAGACCCTATCTCTACAAAAAATAGAAAACTTAGCCAGGCATGGTGGTGCATGCCTGTAGTCCCAGCTACTTGGGAGGCTGAGGCAGGAGGATCGCTTGAGCCCAGGAGTGCGAGGTTGCAGTGAGCTATGACCATGCTACTGCACTCTATCCCAGGCAACAGAGTGAAAACCCTGTCCCAAAAAAAAAAAAAATTGTAGGGGCATAATCCTGGAGATGATAATGTAGGTGATAATAAACATAATAGTAAACTAAAATTTATAGAGTGCTTATCATATGCCAGGCACTATTCTAGTGTCTGCAATTAACTGGTGTAGTAGTTACAAAACTCTATGACATAAGTTGTTTGTTAATTCCTTAAATTACAAATGTAGAAATTGAGGATGGGCCTACTAGGTGGCAGAGCAAGCTGCGAAGTCAGTCTTGTTCTAGAATCCATACTCTTTACCGCTACACTCTATTGCCTTTTAGTAGTGTATAGGATAAGCATGAAAAGGGGAAGGCTATTTTTCTTTAGAAATGGGAAGTGGTGAACATGACTGGTACAAACTGATTGTATATAAAAGATTATCAGAGATTTTATTAAACAACAACCAAGACACCACTTGCCTATGTGCCTAACTCTTCCAGAGACACTGATGGCAAACCTGGAGCTGCTGCCCAGCAAGTGGCTTCCACGATAAGCTCCCTGGAAACCCAGGCAGTATGCTAAGCAAGAAGAATGTTGAGAGAGCATTACCACTACCCATGAACTGCTGACTAGTAGTACCATGCCCATGACTCCGTCGGCTCAAGATCTCCTGGGGAGCTTGATTCTTTCTTTGGGAAAATCCAATGCTTTATTTCCTCTGTTATATATACTGGTTGTATGGGAAGGATGAGGAAGAAATGAGACAGTAGGTTGGGTGCCTGAGAGCAGGTTACAAGGAACCCCGATTGTTATAACAATACAAAGATCTTCTTAACTCCTTATGTGCAAGTGGCAGGTTGCTGGCAATCATTGAGACCAAGAAAAGAGAACATAGGCTTTTGAAAATGCCACCTAGTTCAGCAACTGATTTGATATTTTGAACAAAAATTAATTTTTAAATTAATTAATAAATATATTAATTTGCTTTTTGTATTTGGAAATATATGCCACTCCATGACCTAGAGGACACTGTGCCATGAGTCAGTGTTAATATATTTAATAGTCATCATTAGAAGTCACATTGAGGTAGTCCCCCAAGAACTTGGACATGAAGAAGATAAGATTGCATACTCACAAGTTAAATATAAGATCAATGCAGGAAGGATCTGAGCAGGCAAATTCAAATTTGCCTGGAGGAGATAGGACTGTTCTCAAGCCAGCCAACCTCACATTAACGAATAAGAATGTATTAAAATATCTATGGAAGAGATTCTTTAAAAAGAATCAGAATGGTGTTGGTCATCCTGGAGGCACAGAAAAAATGGAGAGTTGTTGAGGCAAAGTTGAACATAGCCATATGTACAATACAGGAGAAAAGGAATCACAGCTATTAGATCACAAGTATCTCTCAGCCAATGACAAGACCATTCTTGGTTTGGAAATAGATGCAGAGAACAGAATAAGTGAACTTGTGGTATTTCTGATCCTCATTGACAGCATTATCACTAGGAAACTACATGTGGGACTTTATTAGACCAATGACATTAAACAATGATAGGTAAGCAAACATCTGATTACGGTTTGACTTTCTGTGGAAGTCTGCATAGGAAAAGTTGTAAACTGAGAATGCAGAAGCCAAATTCAGACCAGAAAATTTTTTCTTACAAAATTAAATGTTCTCAAATAGTTGCAAACATATACAAATTGAGAAAGTAGTTTATAATTTATCTTGCTTCCTCTCCCAAAATAGAAAGTTTTTGTAAAATTAGGTTCAAATTTCTAGGTGGTAGCAACTGGCTAGAGATAAATAACAGCTACTTTATTTATTTATTTATCCAGCTTTTTTGAGGTATCCTTGAGAAATAAACATTATATGTATTTGAGATATATAATGTGATATTTGGTATATATAGAGCTTATGAAATGATTACCACAATAAAGACAGTTAATATACCCATCACCTTACATAGTTGTGATTTTTTTTTTATGGTAAGAACACCCAAAATCAGCTCTTAGTAAATTTCAAAAATATGGTCAGTTTTCTGTATTCATGGGTTCTGCCTCTGTGGGTTCAAACAAACATGGATTGCAAATATTTGGAAAAAAAATTACATCTGAACATGTACAGACTTTGTACAGACTTTACATCTGTACTGAACATGTACAGACTTTGTTTTTTGGTCATTATTTCCTAAACAATATAGTACAACAACAATTTACATAGCATTATATTGTAGATATTATAAGGAATCTAGAGATAATTTAAAGTATAATATATGCGAGGATGTGCATAGATTGTATACAAATATTATGCCATTTTATATTAAGGACTTCAACATTAGTGGATTTTTGTATCTGTGATAGGTCCTGAAAACAATTTCCCATGGATAGGGAGGGATAACTGTATAATGCAGTATTATTAACTATAGATATCATGCTGTACATTAGATCTCCAGAATTTATTCATCTTGCATAACTGAACCTTTGTGCCCTTTAAGCAACATCGCCCTATTTCCCCCATCGTCTAGTCCCTGGCAACCACCATTCTACTCTCTGCTTTTATGAGTTTGACTGTTCTAGATTCCACGTGTAAGTGAGATCATGTAGTATTTGTTTTTCTGTGTCTGGCTTATTTCACTTAGCATAGTGTCCTCAGGTCCATCCATGTTGTCACAACTGGCAGAATTTCCTTCTTTTCGAGGCTGAATATAAAAGATTCCCTTGAAATAGGACATTTACATTTCATTAGCCAGAATCTTCACCATTCCCTTTGGTATTATACTCAGCTGTTTTCTCAACCTAAATAGCAGCCCCTGTGGGCTTTTGAGTTTTTATTTTCTGGGCCAAGAGGGGAATTCTCTGATTATATAAGAATACATTCTTGATACCTGTGATAATTTCTCATGGCTAATGAATAAAGTGATGTATATCTAGCTTTCTGCATTAGCTTGGCTGTGATGATAATGCTGACCTGAATCTTATGGTCTACAGAATTTTCTATTTCTCTTTGTTAAATTATAAATTGTGATTCTTGTGACTTACTCAGTGTTAATATCTTTGATTTAGTGAGATTCTGCCTCTAAGGATTTGTCTATCCTTGGGCATAGAAAGAGCAAAGCTGAATTGTCTAGGCAGAGTGTCATATCCCAGAACATGGAGGATTTGCACACCTGGATGAGGCCACCTTTGTCTTCTCCTAGATGATAAACTATCACTTCTGATTTTTATATAGGAAAGGGACACTAAAATAAGAGTCATTAGAAGTCTGGTTCTGTGTATTTCTTTATTAAATTGGCTATATAACCATGAGCAAATACACTAACATAACTCAACATTAACTTCCCCATAAATGAAATGATTAAACTACAATATCTCTGAATTTCCAATTTGCTCTGGCCTTATGTAATTCAAATACACATATCTAACCTTCTGGAGTTCATATGTACATTGTCTATATGATTTAGGTATAATTTAAATCCTGTATGTGAAGGATTAATACAACACAAATTTCTGTGTTATTGCCGTATTAGCATCTATATTTATACTCAAACACAGAAGGTTAGGTTTTGGATGTATTTCAGCAACATTTGGATATCTGATGATTTTTTTAAACTGTTTTTAATCATTTAGTATCACAGAATTTAAACAAAACAACAAAATAAGCAAATCAAAACATATTTGACTTGAACAAAAATAGTAAGCAGCTGGGAACACAGGCACACTATGCAAAATAGGCTTGTGCATATCACACTTTACATATTTATAACTGTGTAGCTCCAGAGTATTGACAGTTAATGGAGTGTCAATGAGAGAAAAGCTGTCTCAAAGGCTTATCTTTATTGGACAGAAGGAACAAGAGCCAGGAAGCCTAGTTTTCTTTTTGCCAAATCAAGTTATCCAGAAGAGTAAGTCATCCATTTACTTTGGACATGCCACATATGTTTCTATTCATCCAAGAGCTAACCCAATGACACCAGGATAGAGTTATCTTCATTTATGTCCAAGTTGAGTTCAGCAAACAGAAATAATGTTTTCTATATAATTACATTAAAGCTTATGGAGGAAGGTGGTACATTTTACCAGCAAATTGCAATAAACTAAAACAAACAAGTAAAAAAAAAACCTATACAGAATATGTAACAATTTGTAGGAAAGGATGGCAGAGGAGACCAGGGAAAATTGAAATCTAACTCAAATGAGATATATGGATTTTTGGAGTAGTGGGGTGGTGGTAGCAGCAGAAGAAAGAATAAAGCAAAAAAAAGAAAAAAGCTTTTATTAAACACAAGTGGCATGAGCTATCCACATTTATAGATGCTATTTTCTAATAGATATTTAACAGAATTTAAAGGAATAGAATATAGAATATAGAAGAATGAGATTATGATTCCTGCCTTTGCAATATAGTTAAGAAGACAAGGCATATACTACTACTTTAAGTCTTAAATAATGTAATTATATAAATATAATAGAAAAAATGAAGAGAAGAATGTGAAAGTGTTAACCCTGTGTGACACAGGATTGGTGGCAAACATCTTTTCATGGTCAGGACTGGAGAAATAGTGAGTGGGGCTTAGGTTTTAGTCCATGGTTCATGAAGCAAAATTGTGGGGCACAGCTGTTGTCATGGGTAGGAAATTCACTAAGACATACCAAAAAGCAAAGTTGTGGAGGAATTTGGAGGCAAGATTGTTGAAAGGATCCAAAGATTAGTCATAGTCATTAGAGAAAAAGTGAGATGATGAAAGACGAAGAGTTCTATGATGATCCAATATTAATCTGCATTTCACCGCTGAAGCCTACAATTCTTTATGTAGGGTATGTGTCTGGCTGTGTGTGTCTTGCTATGTTCATTATCTATTAGTATTAGCTATCTATTGCTATATAAAAATTACTCCCTCAAACTTAGCAGCTTAAAAGACCAAATATTTATTATCTCACAGTTTTTGTAGATTAGAAATTTGAGAGGAGCTTGGCTGGATAGTTTTGGCCAAGGTTTCTCATGAGGTTGAGTCAAAATGTCAATCAGGGTTGCAGTCATCTGAAGGCTTGACTGGGGCTAGAGGATCTGCTTCACTCACTCATATGGCTATTGGCAAGAGGTCCTAATTCCCTGATATGTGGGCCTCTACCTAGGCATGATGCTTGACTGTCCACTAGCAACTGGCTTTTCTAGAGTGAATGATCCAAGAGAGAGAACAAGGAAGGAGTCCCTATGTCTTTTGTGTTCTAAGAGAGGAAGTCACAGAACAATATTTGTGCTACTTTCTATAGCCCAAACGTGAGGAGAGGGAAACTAGGCTCTACTCTTTGCAAAGAGAGGTATCAAAGAATTTATGGACACATTTTAAAGCCACCACAGTGTGACAAAGGTGTGTTATATCACCTTAAAGTGAATTAGAGTTATTGGATAAGGTGTCTTGGAAGAGATGTGTATTAATCAGGATCCTAAGAGGAAACAGATAATTTCAAGAAGGTTTGAGAAAGGAACTATTTACAAAGATGCATTCAGGGTATATGGAAGCCATAGGGATAGTGCATGACCATGGGGCTAATAGCAACCAGGCAGTTACCATATGAAAGGGCTAAGAAATGGAGTAATTCTTGGAACCTGGAAGAAAAGAGTCCTGTGGAGAGACCTGCCTTTGGTTGAGGGATAAATCCAGGTGAAAATTGCTCATAGGAAGAGATTGGAGGAATAAAGACCATATCCTCATCCTCTTTTCTCTTTCCTTCCCATCTTGTGCCCAGGGTTCCCTTTGACCAAACATAACTGACAGGTAAAGGTCAAAGAATTCTATTGATGTAGTCTCTTGGGCATCTGGGCAGGGGTCCATGTGAAAAAGACAGAGAGTAGACCTGGAGGGGTAAACAGAGGGTCTCTTTCACAAGATGAGGATTGAACTTGGTCTCCAAAGATGAGTAAGAAGCAGGGAAATTGGGAGCTGATGTATATTACATGCAAAAGTTAAGACTGAGCAAATGGATGTCTACCAGAACAGAAATTATGTGGTATAGAGAGGTTGAAATAGGCTGAATATAGCTGTGAGTGGAGTCATGTTGTGGAGCGTCCCAAGAGAGGCAGAGGTTTGGACTTTCTATAAGAAGCAGCACTTGACAGTTCTTAAACAGAGGTGCGCCATGACCTAGAAATGAGAGAGGGAGGTAGAAATCTAAGAGGCTGTGCCTGTTTAGATATGAGGAACAAATTAAGCAATGCCAATAAAAATTTAGTTTTGAGTAACCTTTCAGGTAAAAGAAATACTAAGTGATCACATGAATAAAAATGTCAATTTGTTGGAATGGAGTGTCCACTTTTACAGACTCACAGTTTCTACAGTTTGCCAGAACTGCCAGCAAGCCTACACTTATAACATTCTAACCTAGAACAATTATATTATATTGAGGTGTGAGCATAGGAATAAAAAAAATAAAAGAAACAATCATGTCAAATTAATCCTCAAACTTCCTCTGGAGATCTGTTTTTTCGATGGTATTGGCATGGGCTAAAGGCTTGGCTTGGACACAGCTGTTAACTCAAATATCCACTTACAATTTGGATACTCAGTAGGACAGTCCTATGAGATTCAAGCAGTCCTTTATCTTGAATTTGATTTGAAATACACAGAAATCATTATATTTCATATCTACATGAGATATTTCAATGAAGATAAGCATATATGATAAGAAAACATTGGCATTTATGCCATAATTTAGAAAAAAATAAAATTATGATAAAGCTTAAAGTGGATCCTACTTGAATCACACCCATTCATTTAACACATGTGACCTGCTATCAATACAGTATATCAGAGGGGAAAAGAGGCAATAAATACCTGGTGATTGCTAACACAGACTGGAACATATGAGAGTTATATGACTGATTATGCTCAGTGACACTTTAATATTATATTTTATAGTAAACCCTGGATTACATGGCATGATGTTAACTATAAATTTCCTAACTGCACTTGCACACATTTAGAATGTAGAGATAATTGATATTAACCGTGATGATCTCTGAGTGCCTACTGAGTTTTTTTAAAAAAGGAAACTACCTTCTGAATGCATGTATTTGTGTGGTAGGTTCTTTCCTGATACTTTGAAAACGACCAGTGCAGTTAAGAATGTTGTAACAACTAATCAGAATAAGGAATAAAGTGTGATTTTTGTTCAAACCTTACCTAACAATCATAGTAGGGTTATTGCTGTTTTCAGAGATCAATACTTCTGCAGGACCTTCTAGAAACTATATGCCTTAGAGGTATGGACACTTAACAACAACAACCAAAAAAAAAAAAAAAAAACTCTGAAAAATATCATTCAATATAATGCTACTTGCATTTATTCACTCATTTTTTGAGCATCTAGAAATTGCAAATCATAGTACAGTGGTGGCGAAAATACAAATATATTCCTAGTATTGATGTAGATTGCAAGCTAGCAGGTCTTACTTTTAATAAACATAAATGATTACTATTGTAATAAGGGTTACAGGGATCTGTATAGATGCTAAGAGAAAACAGTAATGATAGCCCTGACCCAGTCCGATGGGTTAAAGAATAAGTTCTATTAGTATTAGCTTCACAACTAACATCTCTAATAGAAAATCAACAGTCAAAACAAGGAATATAATACTAACTAAAGAACAGGTAAACAACCACTTATCAACATCTCTTCCCCAAATCACCTCCCAATTAAAGTAATAAGATTTATCTCACAGATCATCCTGGGCCCGTAGGAATCCGTGAAAGAACTGGCAACATCTTTGGTGTAAAGGGAACCCAACTTGGAAGTTTTCACAATAACACTATTTCATCAGCAATCGTGACCCCACATGTTCTTCTTATCAAGAATCTTCTGATTCTTGATAATGGATCTGAAGTGCTCCTATTCCATGGTTATTATAGACAAATTCAATCCCATAGCCTGTATTTCTATACCTTAGTGATTGATTCAAATTCTGTGCTGTGCTCTTGTGTGTCTTGTTGGAAATGGAAAAAAAAGTACACAGGTGGTGGACTGGGTGTGGAGCAAGAGCCCTACAGTCAAGTTAGCTGGGTCAAGTCCAAGAAAGGACATGTAAGAGACTTGGGGTTAAAAAGATGTAGAGTATCATTACCAAAGATAAAAGAGGCCAAAGTAAAATTCCTGGACTCATTAGCAAAGTGTTAGGACATTATCTTGCTTATAACACTTATTTATCAAACTCGTGATTAGATTATTTGAAGCTTAGAAGATAGTAATGCTGTGTTGTATGTGTGTGTATATGTATTTATGTGTAATGCACACACATACATGTATGCTTTGAAATAATCTATTAGAAAGAGAAAATTATTGAAATCAAAAGAGAAAAACAAAACAAAGAGGAAACATCCAAATAGGTGAAGGAAAGAGAAACGCTATTATATTAGCAACCATTCTCCACCGGCAGCTGGATGATAAAACAGCACAGGTCAGAAAGAGGTCACCCAAGACACTCCTCCCATAGGCCTCATCACATTCTGGGCTTAGATTTTCCTGCAAATCATGGTAATTGGGAATTGGTTCACACAGCTGTGAACCACAGTGCACAGATATAGAGGGAAGAAATTTGAAGTTGAGCATCTCTGCTGGAAAGAGAAGGGAAGTGACTTGTTTATGTACCATTCCATCATTCTTCCCAAGAGGCATTAGCCCTGGGTTTATATTCCGTTAAAAGTGCAGTGACATTCTGGTTTTAAGGCAAGCAGAAGATTGGCCTGCTATTAGAATTAGAGGATTTGGATTCAATTCTAAGGTAAAACCATGAAATGTTAGTGCTACCAGGAAACTAGGTATAATCTAAACCATTTTTCTCCTTTTACAGGTGAGAGACCTTTGAACCACAGATGTTAAACGATTTGCCAAGTAAGTTGATGATAGCATCTGGGCTACAATCACTAGTAGCCTGTATTACTACTACTTCTGTAATGTAATTCTTCCACTGGGACCTTGAGGCCTGTGTCAGTCAACTGTTGCAATCTCATTTTTTCTACGTCCCCATTATTATGTTTAAGGTTTTCCTATATCATTGAGAACTCTGTCTTATGATTTATCATTTTTATTTTGCCTTCCTCATTCCTGTTCTCATTCAAGTGATTTCAGTAACTATATAGATTAACTTGATTTACTAAATTCATATATTCTTTCCATCTCTATCTACCTTCACTTTCTTGCAACAACCAACCTCCATGATTCCATGCTGATGTATGCTCCAGAATTACATCATATTGGAAGTCACAGAATCTAATATCCTCGTTTCTCATTACAGCTTCTATTCTCCCAGTCACACATTATTTCACCCACATTAATTACAGTGTAAGCTGTGGAAACAAATAGACACAGACCCCAAGTCCAAGGACTCTTCCTCATGTAACAGTGCAGAAGTGAATGCTCTAGGGTGAAAAATGGCTGTTTTATAAGGTCATCATGGGACCTAAATTCTTTCTATCTTGTGGTTTTGCCACCCTCTAAGAGGCTCTCTTTGTTCACAAAGTTGAAGCTGGCTAAATACTACCGTATATACTTTCTAGCCTTTGAAAAGAAGAGAGAGAATGAAGAGCTAATAGTTTTCTTATTAAAGGATGTGACCCCAAAGTTGCACATATTCCATACCTCTGAAAGGAAGAAAGAGGGAATGGTTTGGGGGACATAATTATCTGTTTTTTTGTCAGAACCCTTATTGCACTTCTGTTCATTGGCTTCACTGAAATGTCCTGTTCCCTGATCCAACATTTATGGCCAACTTCACCAGTCCCTTTCTGGACTCACTTCCTTCTCTCCCACATAAGAAATCCCTCGTACACATTTTTCAACATACTGTGCTTTTTTTTTTTTTT
>CAUYRT010044615.1:0-19696 GCA_963574885.1 Lepilemur ruficaudatus | reverse complement strand
GCCTAGCTCACAGCAACCTCAAACTCCTGGGCTCAAGCGATCCTCCTGCCCCAGCCTCCCGAGTAGCTGGGACTACAGGCATGCACCACCATGCCCGGCTAATTTTTTACATATATTTTTAGTTGGCCAATTAATTTCTTTCTATTTTTAGTAGAGACGGGGTCTCGCTCTTGCTCAGGCTAGTCTCGAACTCCTGACCTTGAGCGATCCACCCACCTCGGCCGCCTAGAGTGCTAGGATTACAGGCATGAGCCACCGTGCCCGGCCTGATTTCTTTTTTAGCTAGCTCATTGTGTTTTTTTGTTTGTTTGTTTCCGTGTGTGTGTGTGTGTGTGTGTGTGTGTGTGTGTGTTTGTTTGCTTCACTGCAGCCTGAAACTCCTTGGCTCAAGGGATCCTCCTGCCTTAGCCTCCCAAGTAGCGAGGGCTACAGGCACACACCAGCATGCCTGGCTAATTTTTTTTTTTTTTTTTTTTTTTGAGATGGAGGTCTCACTATGGTGTGTAGGCTGGTCTCAAACTCCTGATCTCAAGTCATCCTCCTGCCTCAGGCTCCCAGAGTTCTGGGATTACAGGTGTGAGCCACTGCATCTGGACTAGGGTTGCTCCTCAGGTTCAGCACATGGTTGCGCAGCAGCTTGATTGACCTGGGGGCATATCTGCCAGGAGCAGTCTGCAAAGCTGTTTCTCAGGCCTGGGGTCTGGTCTGCTGGGCGTGGCTCATGGGGCTATTTCTCAGGTCCAGGACATCAGCACAGGGCTGCTTTGCTGGTCTGGGGTGTTTTTGCTAGGGGCAGCCCACAGAGCTGTTTCTCAAGGTCTGATTGTGGGCACAGGGCTGTTAAGCAGGTCAGGGACTTGTCTGCAGGGGTTGGGGCACCTTGGGACTATTACTCAGGCCCTGGGTATAGGCATGTAGCAGCTGCTCCACTGGCCGGGGAGTGTGTCAGCTGCTCAGAGCCCTGAGGGCCTCTTCTGCTTGGGGCAGGGCATGTAGCAGTTTGGCCAGCTCAGGGGTGGAACTTCCAGACTGTTTCTCTGGCCGGAAGTGAGGGTAATGGGAGTTTTTTCCCTGCTGTGCCAGAACAGCATCACAGCCAATCCTGAGCCTGTGCTCTGCAATACATGGTGTTCGGCCACCCAGTGTGGACTTGGGAGAATGAAGATGGAGCCCCAGGGCTGGAGAGGTGCAGAGAGAAGGGCACACACCAGAGGTGACTGTGGTCTCAAGATGGTACCGTGCTGCAATAGCATGGCTCACTGCGGGTGGAAGGGTGGGGCGTGCACAGCTTGTGTCCTAATCTGGGGCAATGCGCCTGTGTGAATTCCCAGCAGGTCTCCAAACCAGGAGAATGTGGGACTCTCCTGTTGTTAGGACTGTAGGTGTTTGCCATGGCAATAGAGAGTGAGGGGATCTTCTGCTTAACTTTTCCTCACAACAAGAAGCCTCTCCTGACTCCAGGCAGATCCAGTCCAGGCAGGGGCGATGGGGCCACGGAGGTCAGGTGCCTGCATGCTGCTTTCCGGGACTTCTGATCCCCACACGTGCATCTCCACTCCCCCACTGCACTCCAGCACTGTCCATTCTACATTCCAGTCAAATCTTAACTGTTCATTTATTGCCTTAGTCCTTTCGTGTGTGTGTGTGTGTGTCGGGGGGACGAATGCCAGGTGTCTCATCAGTCATCTCGCTCCCAAGCTTAGAGGTTCTTTACTGCTAGGTCACTGCCTCCTTTTTGGCTCTAGGTGGTGCCTTAAGCCCAGGTTCACCTTGGCGCTTGTAAAATATTGGAGCTCTGTCCTCCCCAAATGGGGGAGGTCCCAAGAAGGATGTCTGGGCAGTGCAGGAAGGCCAGCTAGGGGTTCATGTCCAGGGGACTTGTGGGAAGAACCTCCTACAGTGTGCTGCTGCTAAACAGCTGCTCTGATTCTGGCCTGTCCTTCGTGGAGTTACAGAGCAGACTTTCCAGCGCAGGGTATAGTAGTCCCACCTCCCCACTTTGTCTCTGCCTATCCTCAGGGATATTTCTCCCTTCAGGCACTTGCAGAGCTTCCTTTGGGGTAAGTTAGGGATGAGTCTCATGCCAGGGAACTCAAGATGGTGGGGAAGCTGGTTGTCCACTTCAATCTCACTTTTCCCAATGTAGAAACAGTGAGTTGGGGGGAAATTTTCCACATGTTTGGTGCCAGGCAGAATGGGAAGGGGTGTCACAGATGTGGAAGTCTGTTTCTTTCACCATCTGCTTGGAATTTTTTCACTTCTCTGGTCCTGGGAACTGTGTCAACTTCATATTTGAGTTCTGGGATATTTAAGTTGATAATCTTGACACTGTATATTTGTTTTTGGTTTTTTGTTGGGAGAAGTAAGCCAGCTTGCTTCTAGGCCGCCATTTTGGAACTGGAAATACACTTTGAGTTTTTTTTTTTAAGATTCCTTAGGTGTGCTACATAAATAATCATGTAATTTGTGAACAATGACCGTTTTCCTGCACCACTGGACACATTTTCTTTGTTTCTTTCTTTCTCCTTCTCTCTCCCTCCTTCTTCCTTTATCCTTTCTTCTTCCTCCTCTTTCTTCTCCTTCTCCTCTCTGTCTCTTTCTTGTTTGTAATTGGTGGAACTTCTACTATAATAGAAGTGCTTAGAGAAGCCAATCATGCTTTATTCCTATTTTATTATTATTATTTACCATTAATTTACAATTTATTCATTTGCCATTAAGTATGCTATTAGCTGTAGATGTTTTGTAGACGTCCTTTATCAGGTTGAGGAAGTTTCCTCCTTGTTTGCTGAGAAATTTTGTCATAAAAGAGTGTTGATTTTTTTTTTCTTCTGAGACAGGGTCTTGCTCTGTCACCCTGGGTAGAGTGCAGTGCCGTCATCATAGCTCACGGCAACCTCAAACTGCTGGGCTGAAGTGATTTTCCTGCCTCAGCCTCCTGAGTAGCTGGGACTACAGGCATGTGCAACACCTGACTATTTTTTCTATTTTTGGTAGTGATGGGGTCTCACTCTTGCTCAGGCTTGATTTTTTTTCAAAGGCTTTTTATATGTCTTTTGAGATTATCATGTTTTGTTTTGATATGTTAATATGATAAATCATATTGTTTGATCTTTACATATTATATAACCCTTACATTCCTGGGTCACAGCCCACTCCGTCATAATGAATTTTTCTTTTTATATATTGATGTATTTCACTTTGAAATTATCGTTAAGGACTTTTGTGTTTATCTACATGAGGGATATTGTAGTTTTATTTCTTTTTTTTTTTTGAGACAGAGTCTCACTCTGCTGCCCGGGCTAATTTTTTCTATATATATATATTTTTTAGGTGGCCAATTAACTTCTTTCTATTTTCTTAAGTAGAGATGGGGTCTCACTCTTGCTCAGGCTGGTTTCGAACTCCTGACCTTGAGCAATCCGCCTGCCTCGGCCTCCCAGAGTGCTAGGATTACAGGGGTAAGCCACCGCGCCCGGCCTGTAGTTTTATTTCTTATAGTGTTTTTTGGCTGATTTCTGTATCAGGACAATAGTGGTCTTATTAGATAAGTTGGGAATTGTTCCCTCCTCTTCTATTTCCTGGAAGAATTTATGTAGAGTTGGTATTATTTCTTCCTTAAGTGTTTCGTAGAATTTACCAGCAAAGCCATCTGTACTTGGAATTTTCTTTGTAGGAGTGTTTTTAACTAAAATTCAATTTTCTTTATAGATATAGGGTTATTCATGTTATATGTTTCTTCTTGAGTGATATCTGGAAGTTTGTATCCTTTGAGATATTTAGCCATTTATTTGTAAGTTGTTAAATTTATTGACATAACATTATCAATAGTATGTTCTTATTATTCTTTTACTGTATGGAGGATTTGTAGTGATTTTCTTTTTCATTTCTTTGGAGGTATTTGTGTCATTCTTTCTTTCTTTTTTCCCCCCATAAGTCTGGCTATAAAGTTATCCATTTTTAAAAATCCTTTCAATGAACCAACTCTTTGATTCTTGGATCTTTTCTTTTCTTTCTTTCTTTTCTTAAAGTACAATGATATACTTTAGTATGCTAAATAAAGCAGAAGAGTTTTTCTCACTTAAAAGGCCTGATTGGCTCCACCAACTTTAATGGGATGGGTCTATTGTATTCCATTGATTTCTGCTCTTATTTTTATTATTTTCTTCTCCTTCCTTAATTTGCATTTAATTTGCTCTTGTTTTTCCAGTTTCATAAGATGGAAGTCCAAATAATTGATCTGAGCCTTTCCTCTTCTCTGAGACAAGCATTATTTTGTATATTTTCTATAAATTCCTCTTTAACATCACTTTTGTTTCATTTTTAATCAGCCCAAAATATTTTCTAATTTTCCTTGTGGTTTCTTCTTTGACTGAAGCATTATTTAGAAGTCTGTTGTTTAATTTCCAAATATTTGGGGATTTTCTAGTTATATTTCTATTTTAGATTTCTAAAATTGTTAATTCTATTGTGGTCAGAAGAAATACTTTATACAATTTCAATTCTTCTAAGTATATTGAGGTTTATTCTATTGCCAAATATGGTCTATCTTGATGAATGTCTTGTGTGCATGTGAAATATTTCTGCTTTTGTTGGATGGAGCATTTTATGAATGTTGTAAGGTCAACTTGGTTGATAATGTTCGGGTCTTCCATATCCTTACTGAGTTCCTGCCTATGTTTTCTATCAGTTCCCTTTGTCAGTTGTTTTTACTTATTCTCACTCTTTGTGTACTTGGTTATTTTTTACTATAAGCTGCATTTTCCTTGGAAAATTATTTGTGGGAATTGTTTGAAGCCTAGAATAAAGGTTCATTCTTTCCGGAGAGGATTTGCTTTTGCTTCAGCAAAGACAGACCATTTGAAACGGAATTCACTGTTTTGGGTGTTGTTGTTGTTGTTGACCACTAGGAGATGTATACTTGCTGTATGCCAAGGAACATTATCATCCTGGGATCACTTCAATACAAACTCAGAGAGTAAAGCTATGTTCACAAATTCTCAGAAGAGATTCTTATTATTATCATTATTATAGCATAGTCCACCGGAGTCACACACACAAAGATGGGTTTCCTTTTTTTCCTCCCTTTGTTGGCAGGCAAATTTTTTTCTAGGCCATCTTTGACTCAGCCTGTTGAGTCTGCAGGCTCTCTTTTTAAAGTGCTCTCTTTTATTGCCCAAAGCTTAGTCACTCATTCTCCTACACAGTTATTAAACATCAGGACTCTAGGATAAGCCCCCAGGGCTTCCCGAGCAATTTATTAGCTCCCTTTTTAGTTTCTTTCTTTGTTCCTTTTTCTATTTTTTTTTTTTAACACTCGGGAATTCCTCTTATTTTCTTGTCAGTTTAGTAATGCATTTAAATATATACTTAGGCCTGGCGGTGGCTCACGCCTGTAGTCCTAGCACTCTGGGAGGCCGAGGCGGGTGGATCGCTCAAGGTCAGGAGTTCAAAACCAGCCTGAGCAGAACGAGACCCCGTTTCTACTGAAAATATAAAGAAATTAATTGGACAACTAAAAATATATAGAAAAAATTAGCCGGGCATGGTGGCGCATGCCTGTAGTCCCGGCTACTCAGGAGGCTGAGGCAGGAGGATCGCTTGAACCCAGGAGTTTGAGGTTGCTGTGAGCTAGGCTGACGCCACGGCACTCTAGCCTGGGCAACAGAGCGAGACTCTGTCTCAAAAAACAAAACAAAACAAAAATAAATAAATATATACTTGAGGTTTACCCAACATCCATGTATTCTGCTACATAAGCTTTTTTAGAATATTAAATCATGCATACTATTGGAAATGGGAGTCCCATTCTGAATTGCAGATGCTCAAACTCTGTTACATATTTCCACCTGTCAATATTACCCTTTAATATCTATGAGAGGAGGGTTGACAACTCTGTTACAATATTGCAATTACATAGTAACAAATTTCAAGAGTACAAATGTGTATAAATGAAAAGTCTCTTCTTTCTCACCTTAGTTACACTCATTTTCCACAGTTTTAGGGGTTCTTCTAGAGGTTACCAATATAACTTTCAAAAATATACTTTAAGATGTGCATCAATGTCTTTAAAAAGAATTTTTTAAATATCATTTTGTTTCCAGGACATATTAATATATTCATTTTATAAGTAGGGGTATGAAGCAAACTATTAAGGCGATAAGAAATTATATTGGTAATCCTAGGAACAAAACCTTTCAAGGGAATTTTATGGCATGCTAGTCAGTTTCAAGAGCCTAGCTTAAGATTTGTTATCTTAACTTGTTTCTACAATCCCTTCATTCCTCCCCAAGCCTCCGTTTGCAAATAAACACTGAAGTTTTAAAGCGCTATAGATTGTTTTGTTCTTAATATCCTGGTTTGTGATCTGGCATAGGAAAAAAATTTCTCAGCCATGTTGTACAGTCAGTCCAAGTGTTGGCTCTCTGCCCAGTATTGAAAATGTAATTTTCAGCAATATAATCCTCATATACTATTATGTAGATTTGGTTTTACTATTGGTCTAATTAGGTCCCTTGAATCATAAAAGTATTGGACTTCAAGTCAGCACATAAGGTTTTGTCCCAGCTATGTCAATAATTTCCTGTGTGACCTTGGCAAGTCACTTAACCTTAGTTTTCTCTCCTGGGCTAACAATTATCAAGATAGAATCATAGAACATTAGAATTGGCAAGGACCTCAGAAATTACACAGTAAAATTCCTTTATTTTATGGAGAAGTTGAGTAACTTACCCCAGTCACCTATATAGTCAGCAGCTTTTCTAGAAGAAGCACTCAGTCTTCAGCATCACAGACCAGTACTCTTTTCATTAGGCTTTCTTTTAGTGTTGTTTCAAGAAATAAACAAACAAACAAATAAACAAAAAGTGAAAGCACTAAACAAATACAAGGCCATTCCAAAAAAGCTAGAGAAATGTTAACCATTAGCTTGTTTTTTTTTTTGAGACAGTTTTACTCTGTTGCCTGGGCTAGAGTGTCGTGGCGTCAGCTTAGCTCACAGCAACCTCAAACTCCTGGGCTCAAGCCATCCTCCTGCCTCAGCCTCTGGAGTAGCTGGAACTACAGGCATGTGCCACCATGGCTGGCTAATTTTTTCTATATATTTTTAGTTGGCCAATTAATTTCTTTCTATTTTTAGTAGAGATGGAGTCTTGCTCTTGCTCAGGCTGGTTTCGAACTCCTGACCTTGAGCAATCCGCCCGCCTCGGCCTCCTAGAGTGCTGGGATTACAGGCGTGAGCCACCGCACCAGCCTAACCATTAGCTTGTACTGGAAGCTTATCTGAAAATGTACCTCGTCTAACTTAAAGATAATTTAAAATTCATACGTTCTGAAACTATATAAGGAAAGGTCAGAAAAATAATAGGTAGGAAAGAAAAGTAATGGTTGGCTTGGAGAATACCCTTGAAGTGTGTTAAATAAAAAATATAGGAGGCCATTGTTGTAGACTAATCTCCTGCATGAGGTCCCCACAGACCAGAGTAAAAATTATAATAAAATGGCGTCACCCATGCTGAAGTTCCATGGCACCAAACCCAAACTAAATTATCCGACCTATTGAGAAATCAGGAGAGCAAAAGATAACAGCCAATTTCCCAAACATGCCAGTTTTAATCTTGCATGGTCATGAGACTCTCTCTTTAGTCCTTACACAAAAGAAGTAGCCAGAAGTAAACTGATGTTAACCAATCAGTTATTTTTCTGCTGTTGAGTCTCCTTGTCCTGCCTTACAAGAAAAGTAGCTTTGAAATGACTCATACACTCTGTTCTTTGCTTTTGCTTTCTTTAAGTCTTCTGTCTATAAAGCCAACCTCTTTTGCCCAACTCATCCGAACACTTACTCCATTTTATAGAATGAAGTGTTGCCCTATTCTAGAATCGCAATAAAGCCAGTTGAGATCTTTACATTTGTTGTAATTTTGTCCTTTGACAAGGGAAAACAAAACTCCCATCCCAAGAGAGTGCTTATATTCTTTTATCACTTCTTTCTGGTCTTTTCCTAGTTTTTGCCAGGTGAATTGGGGAAATAGAGACTGCCTGTTTTTACACATTTCTGAAGGAATGGTGTGCAATAAGGGTTATCTGAATCCAAATTATTTGCCTCGCCATTTCCCACCTATGCTAAACATCATTACATCAGTTCTCTAATTTACCGCCATTCCTTCCTCAGCCACTACCCCCAAAAAACGTGCTGAAACAGGCAGAAACCACACTCAATGCGAAAACTCGAAGTCCCGAAATGCTCCCCACCGCCCCTAGCCAGAGCAGCTCCTCCCGTCCTGGGAGTTGTAGTCACTCAGAGGCATTCAGCTCCTTCCCTTGGGGGATGCGCGCCGTGGAGGACTACAACTCCCAGGAGTCTGCGCGCGCACTTCCCCGCCCCCTGGCGTCGGGCACCACCCCTCTCGCTCCTCCCTCCTGGGGCCGCACAGCTCACGCCTTCCTGTTAGTCCGAGCTGGGAGAAGTTCACTCTGATCAGCTGATCCCAACTGACAACAGGAGAGGAGGAAGCCCGGGAGGCAACGACGGAGGAGGGGGGCGGAGATGGAGAAGAGGATGGATCTGCAGGTGCCCTGAGGAACAACCCCCGCCCCCACCGGCGCCCTGCGGCCCCCCAACGCCGCCTCGCAGCGGCAGATCTGCTCAGTGGTGGGATCCCCGGGCCGCGGCGAGCAGGGCAGGGCGGGGAGGGCACGGCCCAGCGCTGGGCGAGCGACCGGCCTGGGGCTCCGGCTGCCCCCGGGAGGAAGGGGGGGAGGGTGCGGCTGGAGTGGGGGTGGGGTGGTATAAACAATGGCTTCGGCTCCGGGCTTTGCCGGCGTGGGGGGGATTTTGGGGGACCTTCTTTGTTCTTAGGCTCCGCTCTTACCTCTCGGGTTGTTGTCGGGGAGGAAGGAAGGGTGAGGAACCCCCGGCTGGAGAGAAGCGTCGAGGTGGGGGCCTGAGTGGGCAGATTGTTTGGTTGGCCTGGCCGGGGGTGAGATGTCTTTTGAAGGATGATTTTGTATTTTTCTCAATTATGACAAGTTTTGTTTCCAATTGGGAGCTGCCTGGGCACATCTGAGGTTAGGGTGTAAATAAGGACTTCTACTCCCTTCGACTTCCTTGTTTATGCAAAAATAAGATTGATAGATTGATGACTGTAGGGGAGGAGTGACTATCCGAAAGGAGGGCATTACACTTTGTTGGGGCATTGGAATGGGGTTCACATCTAGGGGGAATTAGGAATATCATTAATATAATTGTAGGAGTGACAAAAGCCCCTTTCCTGCCCCAGTTATCATTTTTCCTTTTTTTTTAAAGTTTATTTTAACTTAGTTTTTGAGTGGCAAAGAGAAAATTTATTTGTTTTGACTCACTGCAGGCCTGGCTTTGCCGTGGGCCACAGTGGAGGAATTGTCTCCTGTTGCTCCATTTTTTTGCAGTTAAAGAAGGGACAAAAGGAAGTACAATTTTTTTTTTATTGTTTTCAAACAAGAAATTGTGACTATTGTTTCCAGGTTTAGAGTCCTTAACAGGCATCTGTCCAGAGTTGAAACGATCCAGTTACAGATCTGCCCAGGTCTTTGATGGATCTGAAGTTTATTATTATTATATTTTCATTAGCTTTTTACAGCTTTCTCCATCTCTCTCATTTGTGGGTGCAGGTGGGGGTGCATAGGGTTTCCTTCCAAAGACTATTTGCTTAGTGATTTTAGTGATTTTGATTCTGAATTTAATAACTGAATGAATAGAGAATTTCAGTTTGGGAAATAGAACAGCAAAGTCTCGCAGATGTCTTGGGCCTAGAAGTAGTGTTTGTTTTCATAAGGAGCCTTAGTCATGATTTTGAGAAGAAATGTCTAGTATCAGAACAAGCCAGTGTAAGTTTTATAAAACATAATGAGATTTTTCTCTATAGTTTTGGCCTAGTATTTAATCACAATCTTCTTTTAAGGTACACTTCTGGTTTTTAGATGAGTGAAATCCTTTTCCTTCATCTATTGTAGGTGTCCTCTGAAATATTGACTTGTGCTTGAATTATATTGAAAAGCTCCTGACCACTTTCAGTACCAAAACTTTGTGACTGAGGCCCAACCGATGAGCCCACCTCTGTGAACCCAACAGACCTCTCTCTCAAATAGCCATAAATGACCCTTTCCAGTTAATTTGACCACGTATTTGCTTGCACTTTACGGAGGATGAAACTATCAAACCAAATCAACGTTGCTGCTGATACAAGAGTCTTGGAGGCAGAAAATTAAAAATTTGAACATTGTGAGTGTGTGAAGATTATAATAGGACACTGAAGGTTTTCTTTTTTAAGGTGTTCAGAACCCTGTGGAAATTCTGTGCAGTCTTCAGACTCAAAGCCTTTGTCTTCATTCCTGGGGCAAGCTCAGTGACTGTTATATGGTGGGTGTGTTTCCTTACCGATCTGAGTATGAGTGCCCAGACTTCCGCAGCAGAAAAGGGCCTGAATCCGGGGCTGATGTGCCAGGAAAGTTACGCCTGCAGTGGGACTGACGAAGCTGTCTTTGAGTGTGATGAGTGCTGCAGTCTGCAGTGTCTCCGTTGTGAGGAGGAACTCCATCGGCAGGAGCGCCTGCGAAACCATGAGCGGATAAGACTCAAACCCGGCCACGTCCCTTACTGTGACCTCTGCAAGGGTCCCAATGGGCATTTGCCAGGTGTTAGGCAGAGGGCAGTCGTGAGGTGCCAGACCTGCAAAATCAACTTGTGCCTGGAGTGCCAGAAGAGGACTCATTCAGGGGGTAACAAAAGGAGACATCCTGTTACTGTGTACCATGTCAGTAATGTCCAGGAGTCTCTGGAAGCAGAAGAGATGGATGAGGAGACCAAGAGGAAGAAGATGACTGAAAAGGTTGTGAGTTTCCTCCTAGTAGATGAAAATGAAGAAATTCAGGTAAGCACTGGGGTATAGTGGGATTCATGCAGTGGAGATCTGTTGTTGGAAGACAGTGCTCAAAAAGAAAGTCCAAGAGGAGATCACATTTTAATCATTAAAAGACAAGGGCCCAGAAGGCTTGAGTTGCATGTAATTGGATTAAGTTGCTTATCAGCTTTGTGACCTAAGACTAAATTACTTTACCTCTCTGAGCCTTAGTTTTCTCATCTATATAATGGGGATGAACCAGGCATGGTAGGTCTGCCTGTAATCTTAGCTACTCAGGAGGCTGAGTGGGAGGATCACTTGAGCCCAGGAGTTGTGAGGCTGTAGTGAGCCGTGATCATACCTGTGAGTAGCCACTGCATTCCAGCCTGGGCAACATAGTGAGACCCCATCTCTAAAAAAACAAAAACAAAAGAAAATGGAGACAGTGCTTACTCTTTATTGGGTTATTTTGATGATGAAATGAGAATGAGATGGTGTTTGTAAATAAAGCCTGTCACATAATAAATGGCCAGTATATGGTCACTGTTGAATTATTATTAGGAAGAACTGCTTTAAAACAGATTCCTGAGTGAGAGCACTTGGGCAAGCTGTGAGTAAATGTCAGTGATGAGGGACTGTACCTATCCAGGGAAAGAAACACTAACAGTGTGTCCCATGGGAGTGCTAGGGAATAAGGCCTGAACCTGCTATCTCGATTTAGAGAGGTAGGTCTCTAAAAAGTGGCTATTAATAAGGACAGTATTCTCCCTAGATGGTGTGTTCTTATTGTCACGTAGAGGCTTCTGATCAGTAAAAGCCAGTGAGGGCATCTGAGAGTTCAGGATGACTAGATATTTGGTTTGATGCCAAGTCGGGGCTGGATAGTGTGTGATTGGGGCAAATTGGGAAGATGGTAGTGTGTGACAGCTAATAGTGATTGGGGAAGGGGTAGTGTAATGTTTATACTTTCCAGTGGGCTTTCAAGTGAAGACTGCTTGAATTTACACCCTGACTGTATACCCATGGGCAAATTATTTAAACTCTGTGCCTCAGTTTCACTGTGACTTCATAGGATTGTTGAAAGGATTCAGAGAGATTAGGAACGGAAAGGATTTACCACAGAGCCTGGCGCATAGCGTCTAATACCAGGTTGTTGTTGTATCACTGGAGTATTTGTGGTCCATTGACTCAGTATGTTTGTAGTGATGACTCCTCCAGTTTCCAGATTGGAGGTGTACCTATGTGAGTTACCGTTTGAGAAACTCCCCAATTACCCACTAAATCGTTTTCTTATTTTCTTTTTTCTTCCTTGGATAAGCTTATGGAAGTCAATTACATCATGAATCCTATGTATTTCCATTGTCAGCTAAATACTTTGCTAACACAGACTTTTCTTTATTGGCTTGAGAGGAGCTAATAGTTATGGAAGAGTGACCCAGATCCCATTCTGCCTCTGTTGTCAGCAATAATGTCTTCATTATGGATTATACTCTAATTGGGTGACATTGTGGACTAAATAATTTATAAATGGAACACTTGGATTTGGATGGTTCTTGTTGGTTTTGCTGTCAATTCTCTTTAATGTCAGCCTTTGGGAAAATCATAGTTTGGGTTGCTGTCACTTTCATCAAGTGAGGGGAAGATTTGGGATGAACTAGTAACCCTCATGGATATTGTATTGGCATTTTTTTAAAAAAAATACATTTCTGTCCATAGGAAAGAACTGAGTGTTGGCACCTTTAAAAAGAATGTTTTTTCCACAGACATCCCCAATCTAAACAAACAAACAAAAAAGAATTTTTTGGCGGGGAGGAAGGTAGGGTGTGTGTGTGTTTGTAACATATACATGTTCCTTACTTGAGAATTAGAACATAAAGAAGTATGATGAAGAAGACAAATCCAACTACCCAGAGATGGTATTGGTCCTTCATCTTTTTTTCCTTGTCTGTAAAATATATATAATTAATATTAATTAATTTATATATTGTAAATAATATAACATATATTTTTTGTATATGTAAATAATTGGATTGTTCTTAAAGATCTCTCCTGCTTTTCCTGTCTTCGTAAACATTAACTACTTCCCAGGAAATAATGGTTTATTAATAATAAGTAGCATTGGTTGGGACTAACGGATTAGACATAGAATGCATTCATTTAGGTAGAGATTTATTCCTATAGAGTCATAAGTGGAAAAATACTTAAAGAAAATATCTAGTTCAGTTTTTTTTCCTAGTTCAGTTTTCTGATAGGTGAATATTCAAAACAATTGGAGAAATGATTGTATAATACAAATCTAGGTTATAAATTAAACTAGACTGTAAACTCCTGGAGAGCAGGACCATGTTTTATGCCCTATACCATATATAATGGTAGGCACGTTGTCAGTGCGTAAACACATATTGATTGGAATTGTCCCATTTCAACTGTTTTTTTTAATGGATTTTTTTAGATGAATATCACACACATAGCTATAAAAGGGCATATGATGAAAAGAGTTTGCCTCCTATGCCGTACTCCTAGTCTCTTTTCTTAAAACAATCACCATTAAGGGTTAACTGCATGTCCTTCTAGAACTTTTTCATGTATACTTATGAATATATATGTATCCTTTTGTTTTTAAATGAAGGTGGAACTAAATATACTTGCTGTTCTGTACTTAGCTTTTTTTTTAAAAAAAAAAACTAAATGCATTTTGTAGACCTTCCCCTTATCAGCACGTTGAGGTTTACCTCATTATTTAAAGGCTGCCTAGTATTTAATTGAATGGTATTTCTATAATTTTAGCCTTTTAATGCATGTTTATTACAAACAAGACTGTGTTGAACATCCTCTGTATCTGTTTAGAAATGGAATCTCTCATCAAATAATATGTGAATTTTAAATTTAGATGGATATTACCAAATTTCTGAACCTCGTTTTTTTGACCCCTGAAGTACTTCTATGAGTGTCCCCTGGGTTCTGGTCTCAAGGCTCAGGATAGCTAAAATTTAAAGAGCTCTTACCATGGTGCTAGAAACTATTTTTAGCGTTTTACATGTATGAGCTCATTTAATCCTGATGATACCCCTATGTGTATTAGTTTCTTATTGCTGCTGTAACAAACTACCACAAATTTAGTGGCTTAAAACAACACAGGTTTATTCTCTTATAGTTCTGTAGATTAGAAGTCCTAAAATGGGTTAACAGGGCTGTGTTCCTTCTCGAGGGAAGAATCTGTTTCTTTGTCTTTTCTAGCTTTAAGAGGCTTGCTTGCATTTCTTGGTTTGTGGCCCCCAACATCCAACTTTAAAACCAACAGTGTAGCATCTTCTAATCCTGCTCTCTCTCTCTCTGCTTCCATTGTCACATCACCTTCTGTGTCTGTGGCCCTCCTGCCTCTCTCTTGTAAAGATCTTTGTGGCTGGGCGCAGTGGCTCACGCCTGTCATCCTAGCAGTCTGGGAGGCCGAGGGGGGAGGATTGCTTGAGCTCAGGAGTTCGAGACCAGCCTGAGCAAGAGCGAGACCCCGTGTCTAGTACAAATAGAAAGAAATTAGCCAAACAACTAAAAATAGAAAAAATTAGCCGGGCACAGTGGCAGGTGCCTGTAGTCCCAGCTACTCGGGTGGCTGAGGCAGAAGGATCGCTTGAGCCCAGGAGTTTAAGGTTGCTGTGAGCTAGGCTGATGCCACGGCACTCTAGCCCAAGCAAGGGAGTGAGACTGTGTCTCAAAAAAAAAAAAAAAAAAAAAAAAGGGATCCTTGTGATTACATTGGGCCAACCCAGATAATCCAGCATACTCTCCCCATCTCAAAGTCCTTAACTCAGTCACATCTGCAAAGTCTCTTTTGCCACATAAAGTGACATTTTACAGGTTCTGAGGATTAGGACATAGACATGGCTTTCGGGGAGAGCATTATTCAGCCTCCCTCACTGTCTGAAGTAGGTTGTGTGTCTAGATGAGAGTGCTGAAGTACAGAGAGATGAAGTCACTTGCCAAGATCAAGTTACAGTAAGTGGCAAAGGATTTGAACACAGGCATTTGGCTCTAAAATCTATGCTGTTAATTATTTATTCCTGCTGTCTTTGACAGAGTCTTTTAAACTTTCTAATTAAACTTCATTATGGTCAAAAGCACTGCCTCACTGATTCCTCATGACTGCTCTGAGGATCAAATGAACCATAGCTCTATAAAATGTATCATTTATCATTATCAAGATGTTATAGTGAAAAACTCCATCCTCATAGCAGTAAAGAACCTGTAAGTTAGGTTCTGACTTTTTCTTTCTTTCTTTTTTTTTTTTTTGAGACGGGGTCTCACAATGTTGCCCAGGCTGGAGTGCAGTGGCTATTCACGGACGCGATCCCACTACTGATCAGCACGGGAATTTTGACATGCTCCGTTTCTGACCTGGGCCGGTTCACCCTTCCTTAGGCAACCTGGTGGTCCCCTGCTCCTGGGAGGTCTCCATATTGATGCCGAACTTAGTGTGGACACCCGATCAACATAGCACACTATAGCCTAAAACTCCTGGGCTCAAGCGAGCCTCCTGTCTCAGCCTCCCGAGTAGCTGGGACTACAGGCGCGTGCCACTGCGTCCAGCTGTTCTGACTTTTTTTTTCATGATTCTAGGCATTTTTTTTTTTTTTGTGGGTTTTGAGCATTGTCAGTTTAGTACATAGGGATTATTTTAGACCCTTGTGGGCTATAACTGTTGTGTGTGGCCTCCTCACAGTAAGTGGCCTAGAGTCCCTTAAGATTTGTTTCTTGTGGTTTATTATTCAGTTTCTTTTGGAAAACCTAAAAGGACAAAAACACTTCCTTTTCAAGGTGAAAATCTTATCACAACCATGTCATTTTCATGTGTGCTATAGTGGTAAATTTGAGGAGAGACTGATTTTTGGTCTCAGAAGTAGAAAGTCACTTGTGGCTCTTAAATTGACACATTTGGCATGCTAGCCAAAGATAATCATTAATTCATCACATTTTTGGAGCGTATGTTATGTACCAGGCAGTTTCTAGATTCTAGGGATATGTGGTTAATGAGACGTGGTCCAGGCCATCATAGAGCTTTCCATTCAAGTGGGAAAGCAGATTTCACATGTGTAAACACATAAAGAGATGGTTCAGATGTAGTTAAGTATTATTGAGGAAGAGTGACTTGGAAGCCACTTTTTCAGGGTGTTCAAAGAAGGTCTTACTGTAGAGGTGACTTTTAAACAGAGACCTAATGGTTAACACTAGCTGGGGAAATAGACCTCCAGGAAGAGGGAATGGGAAAAAAGGGAAGGTGGGATGGCATGTTTGAGATATGCCCGTGTGGCTGGAGTGGGCTGGCAGAGTGGTAAGGGAAGAAGTACAGAGGGAAACAGGTACCAGAGCATGGGAGGCCTTGCAGGCCATAGAAATAAGTGCGGATTTTATTTGAGGGTGATGGGAAGTGCCAGACAGCTTTATGGTAGCAAGTCACATGACCAGATAGAGGTTTTAGTGACCCCCTAGAGATGGTAGAGGGACAGGAGGGGAATGCAGAGACACCACGTCGTTGGAGGCTGTTGCAGAAGATGTGGTGAGAGATGGCTCAGATTTGGTGTTACTGAGATGGGGAGGTGGAGAAACACTGATGAATCGGGGACAAAGTTTGCAGGTCAAGTTGTCAGGAGTGCTGATATACTGGGTGGAGGAGTGAGGGAGTAAGAACTCAGTGGTGACTTGTGGCCACTTGGTTTGTACAAATAATACCTACTTAACACCCCAGATTTTATTGATTTAAATTGATAAAACTAAGTCTTTAAGAACCTGATTGGTAGAATACAGAGAGCTAAATTAGTCTTATTTGATATAATCTCACACAGGGATTCTTAACCAGGAGTGATTTTATTCACCTAGGGACATTGGCAATGTTTGGAGATAGCTTTGGTTGTCACAACTGGGGTTGGGATGATATGCTATTGGCTAGTGGGTAGAAGCCAGGGTGTTGCTTATTTTTTTTTTTAATTAATTAAAAAATTTTTTTTAAGGTGGGGTCTCACTTTATTGCCTGGGGTAAAGTACAGTGGCGTCATCATAGCTCACTGTAACCTCAAACACCTGGGCTCAAGTGATCCTCCTGCCTCAGCCTCCTGAGCTGGGACTATAGGCGTGTACCACCACGCCCAGCTATAATTTTTCTATTTTTTGTAGGGGTGGGTTCTCAACATGTCGCTCAGGCTGGTCTTAAACTCTTGGCCTCAAGCGATCCTCTGCCTCGCTATCCCAAAGTGCTAGGATTACAGTCGTGAGCAACCGCGCCCAGCCCAGGGTGCTGCTTAATATCTTATATAGGGCATAAGGCAGCCCCCCTCAAAAAGAATGACCTAGTACAAAATGTCAATGGTGCTGAGATTGAGAAAATGATCTAATAGATAAAGGTTTAGTCTAATAGGAGATCTAGATGCTAATGAAGTGGAAAATATATCAGGGACAGAAAAATATAACCAAACACCAGTTTTTCTTCCTTCTTTGGTTCTGTTAGTTCCTCAGAAGTAATCTAGCTGGTGAAATCTATATATTCTCTTTTGACATATTTTGTAACCTCTCTAGTGAAATGGTTGGACTTTCTGGGTTATATTCATTGATTTTTCTAAGCCTCAGTGGCACTGTAGTAGGAAAACCAAAGGACTTGCAGATCCATTATTTAGAGCCCATAATAAATAAATGATCCATGCTGACAAGTCATCTGTAATCTCTGGAAGCCAGAGGCAACACCTTAGCAAATAACTCCAAGGTTAGAAGAATAAAGTTTCTAGCAATTAGAGTTCTTTATGGAGGAAGTAGATAGTCCTTTCCTATCTGTTGAGTCTTGTGAGAGAGTCAAACATTTGTTTTATCAGAATGTTTACCTATTGCAGAAAAAAGATGCAACACTGAAAAGGCATTTGTTTTTCTTCATTCTTACATTTTTCAAAAACCCCACAAACCACCCATTCTTCTCTGTTTCTTTTCTATAAACTTCTATGACTGTTTTCTTTCCAAGAGAGTAGAATAGCACACTGATAAGATGTTTCACTGGTTTTCACCTTCATGCTGACTGACCCTTGCCTGGAACATAGTTGAGCCAGGGACCTATTCATGCCGAGAGACTCCTGAAGTTAAGTCCCCTTATGCTGGGCATGCTGGCTGATAAGGAAGTCCAGTGACCCAAGAGTGGTCAGTAAGAGGCTGAGAAGGTGTCTACCTGGGGCAGTCCCCTCCTTGCCTCAGAAATAATTCTGGGCCCTCTCTGAAATGGGAGCCCAGGATCAAAGTATTCTGCCCTTCCCTTCAGTGCAGTCATGGGTGGACATCATCTCACTGAGACCGTTCCTTTAAGAAGACCCATCATGTAGCTTGGCTGCTTCACTTGTTTACAGTCCCAGAATAGTGTGGCTCAGAATACTGGGACTTTGCTTTTTTTTTTTTTTTAATTGGCTAAAAGAGACATTATTCTAGTGAGATTCAGGAATGGAGGATAGCAGAGGGTGTTTTCTTACTGCATGGGAATTCCTTATGCAAGCTGGCTGTGCTGGTCTGCACATTTCTGTGCTACCTCTGTCTTAGTCCCATCTGCTGTTGACCTCCTTGGCCGTGTCCTCGGCTTCCTGCTGTAGAGTCTTGTCTTGGGGCTTGCTCTTTCCAGGCTCTGTGTTTTAGGTACGCCGGCAGAAGCCCCTCAGGACTTCATTCAGGTCCCGTAGATCATGATCCAGATTAACTTAATCTACTAAATTGTTGAACTTTCCCATTTTTCTGTTCAAATGGCCAGACTGTTACAGTGTAAAGACCAATTTTGGCACTGTGGCTTGTTAGCTCTTTGGCAAATTCTGGTCAGAACATGAATATATTTACTACTGGTTTCTGAGGTGTCATACAAAAAAAAAATAGCTCTGCTTAGGAGCTGTCTGTCAAAATAATAAGCAATAATTGGATGTGTAGCAGAGTGTCCCCTTCCTCACTGCTCCTTTTACTCATAAAAACCCAAGTAAAAGCCTCTTTTGTTTGATGGTGGTGTAGGGAAGGCATTTTATGGGATTTACTGGGAAACACGGGGTTGAGGATGACTCAGACACAGAAAGATGAAAGAGCCCCTATTGTGTGCCTTCATTTTTTGCTGAGCATCTTGTAAGCTTGCTCAGCCTTGGGCTCATTCAGTTATAACAGACTCCTGGCATTTAATTTGGGAAGCTATTTTATTTAGTAAAGGGCTGTTTAAATTTGACCCATGTAAACCATGAGTTTACATGAGTCAGCTTTTTAGGGAACCTATCTTTAAGTTAACAGTTTGTGTGATTCTATTTTTTATAGTCTTTCAGTTTGCTGAAGTTATTGATTTTTCTGGGATTGGGCAAGCATTTGGCTTTTTGAGTTGGGGTTAGTATAATAGGCAGATTTCTTATTAATTTGATTGTAAATGTTTTCCCTGTGGATGCATCTACTGTCTGTACCACCCTTGAGTTTATCCTAGAGATTATGTAGCATGGAACACTTCTGATGGCTGCCCAGACTTTTCTGGGGAGTCTTGCCTGCTTTGGGAGGAGCTCTCGTGAGATCATTTCTTTGTTTTTTCTTTTTAAAAATTTTTTAAATTTTTTTTTTTTTTTTTTTTTTTTGAGACAGAGTCTCACGCTGCTGCCCGGGCTAGAGTGAGTGCCGTGGCGTCAGCCTCACTCACAGCAACGTCAAACTCCTGGGCTCAAGGGATCCTTCTGCCTCAGCCTCCCCAGTAGCTGGGACTACAGGCATAAGCTGCCATGCCCGGCTAATTTTTTCTATATATATTTAGTTGGCCAAGTAATTTCTTTCTATTTTAGTAGAGATGG
>CAUYRT010044611.1:0-37454 GCA_963574885.1 Lepilemur ruficaudatus | reverse complement strand
TTTTAAGTGTACAGTTAAATGGTTATTAGTAAATTTACCAAGTTGTACAGCTATTCACATAAATCAGTTTTAGAGGATTTCCCACCCCCCACTGAGACCCCTAATACCCATCCCCAAATACACTTCAAGCATGCCCCTCCCATCCACAGTGCTCACCACATCCCCCGATGCAGGTCCACCCTCCACCCCCAAAATCTCCAGTGAGCACTACCACCATTTGAGCACCATAGTGTCAATCAGTCAGTACCAGTTTGGTATATGTTTACAATGGAATATTACTCAATTTTAAGAAATGACAGTGAGCTAACACCGTTTATATTATCCTGGATTGGTATTTTTTAATTTTTGCTGCTCTCATTAAGTGTGTAGCAAGGCATGACATTTTTAATGTGTAGTAGACCTACCTCCTTGCAAATCAGGGTGTGGGTTGCTCATTTCCAAAGGCAGTGATGTGTTCTGCACACAGACCATGGTGCTGTAGACATGCGGGTGCACCACACAGCAACGGCCCCGCTGCACTTTACCTGGAAGCGCCGTCCTACTTTCCAGTCCATACTCTGTCAACTAGGCATCTTACCCCCATGTCACTCCTTTCCTCCATCATTCCCCTCCAGATTCCCTGAGGTCTAAGATTATGTCTTAATTGTGCAGAACCCAAGTGCTATCACACAGTAGCTACAACACAAATGCATGTGTGTGTATCTAGTTGTGGGAGACTAAGATTCTGAAACCTTTTTTGCAAAGGAGGAAGGGCATTCGAGACAGAGAGAGGAACACAGAGGCACAACCTGTGTGGCATGCGGGAGCCGGGGCAGGGGCGTCCCTGCAGCCATACTGCACGCTCGAGGCCGAGCAGAGGTGAGAACGAGGTGATGGAGTTGAACATGAAGTCAGGAAGGACACTTAAGAATTCTAAGCGCGAGTCAGGCACTGTAGTCAAAGAACATAGCCTGTAGACTGTGCTTCATTTGATTTCTTTAATTTGAAATGGAGTTTTTAATTTAGCCTTTGATATTCTGTTGGTATTTTAACTTTACTAATTAAATTATTTCAGTCCTCTGTGCCCTTATTTCTGTTTTAGTCTATTTGATCTGCCAAAGGTGGGGAGGCATGTGGTGACAGCCCTCGGCATTCTGAATCTTTCACTTCTCACTGTATTCGAGCAGATTTTCTCGGGTGGGCACAATGGCGGTGCGTAAAGGCTTCTACTGCACACCGTGGGCATCGCCTGTCTGCCTGGACAGTATAGGACCATCTTCTCTGTTTGGATAAACACTTTCTCCTGGAATTCCATCTTGTTTGAAACAAAAATTGTGTCACCTGCCTTTGTGTGTATGTGGTTTCCTGGGATGCACTGGGGTGGGGATGTGGGGACTACACTTCCCAGTGACAACGCGAACATGCACACAATTTGAATATTTCGTTCATATGAAAAGAAATAGAGAATAATACAGTGAATGTCCATGGCCCTAATAGATGAATGACACCACCACGCAACCCCAGGTGGCTGTGTGACTCTACTTCCCCGACCCCAGTGTTGATGGGCACGTCAGGGCCACGTGGTCTGGGGCTGTGCAGTGAGAAGCAGCCACACATTTATTCCTTGCTGCAGTCTTCTCGTGTGACTTCTCCAAACCACATGGCACTCATCAGACGTGGGTCATGCTCTGCTCTAGGGTCACCAGTTGTTTCCGGTCCACACCTGGCTTACCCAGGTGGAGGTAAATGAGCATGGGAGGGAGCAAGAGAGCTCACCCCACCCCTTGGCTGTGCCCAAGGCTCACGACAGATTGGCCAAGGCTAGGCGTGTGATGACCATGTGATAACAGAGTGTTCACACTTTGTCTCTTTAGAACACTCTGTCTTGTTTCTAGAATGTTCTTTCCTAAAATTATATCTCAGCTCCTGTACTATACTCTCAAAAGAGTTAAAGCTTCCTTTCTTCTTTCTGTCTCCCATATGTAAAAGTGAAACTACATATAAATAAGTTTGTTAAAGGCACTTTATTTTAATTTATGTATCTGATTATCTAAAGGGGAATGGATTTTCACATGTCTCTAGCTTTATCCACCAGCCAAGGGAGTATATGGGGTCAGGAATCACAGAGATGCAGCTCTTGTAAAATAGCCCACGCTGGCTTGGAGCAGAAATATCCGCCTCATAGCAGGGATTTTTAGCCAGGGTTCTGCGGTTCTTAGGTGGTCATAGATGCAACTCAGGTGACTGATTTGTGGCATACGTCAGTAGGTGGTTTTCTATGGCAAGAATCCATAGCTATCTTCTGATGCTCAAAGAAATCCATGACTCCCAATTTTCCAAATCTTCTCTATAAGGGAACAGTTTGGTCCCAGAGTAGCAAGATCTGGCTGTGACCTGACTGAGCACATTAGGGGTCAGGAAAAGGAAGATAGCAATCTGAAGGGGGTTGAAGCTATAGAAGCAAAGAAAAAAGAGCAAGCGTGGGCAAGGGAAGGTCTTTCCATGTGCCAGCCAGAACTGAGGCCGTCCTGGCCAGACAGCCTCACGCTTGGGGTTGGGTCGGCAAAGCATCTCCAGTGGAGAGCGGGCAGAGCCGCCAGTATGGGCAGTTCTGTTCAATACTGTGACGGCCACTGCTGCCCTCTGTCCTGATTCCAGCCACACCATCCCTCTGGGGATGGTCCTGGGTTGGTCTACTGAGAGGGAGGAAGGGTGCCCTTTCCATTAAGGAATCTGTCTTGCACGTTTGGTTGCTTTGAGGACAAATCCACTACCAAGGCACAAGCACCGTTCCTGAGCTGAGAAGCAAGGACTGTGGGAGTTTCAGCAGAGCACTGAGGGATGCCCTGTAAGTCCTCCTGGGAGGAGGTGATAGCAGTGGCCCTTGGCATTACTGTGGGGTGAGCACTTTTCTAGAAACTTCCATGAGGGTACAACCACATAAAGAGAGCTACATAGTATCAGTCAGCTACTGCTTTTCATAGACCCGACATTCACGTCACCCCATAATAAATAATCGTGGGCATTCTGGAGACCCTAAGCAAGGATGCCGCTTGAATGGACTAAGAGCCCATTTCTCACTGTCTCTCCACAGTATCCTAATGGCCAATCAATCTCATTCGTTTTCCCAATGAATCTAATGAAGTTAAATTGCTCAGATAATCAACACAATACCAGAGGGACGAGACAGTTAACTGAGAAACAAGGCTCGAAAAAGCCCTAATCGTTACAGCACTTTGCCTTGGATTTTTAGGCTGCTGTCTTGAGACAGCTGCTGTTGTGTCTCATCACCAGCCAATAACGCGGTCGGTACATCATCCCTCCGAAACAAGACGGCAGCCCCCTGCGCGTGCTTTAGGCTGCTTTCTCTCTGGTTTCACATCATCCTCATGCCAGGAACACAGATCTGTTTGTGAGGCCTCTGTTTTATATTGTGACAGTGAGGAATTTATGTTTGGGAATAAAATGATTCTTTTTAGAGGTTGATATTTTCCACTTTAATCTTCATTGGGTTGAATTGTGGCCCCTAAAAGATACATCAACATCCTCACGCCTGGAATCTCAGACTGTGACCTTATTTGGAAATAGGGTCTTTGCAGACGTAATGAAAGTAAGGGCTCTAGATATAATAGGACCATCCTGGGTCGGCGTGGGTCCTAAATCCACTGAGGAGTGTCCCATAAGAGACAGAAAAGGGTAAGACCCAGAGACACGGGAAGAAAGCCACGTGGAGACCGAGACAGAGATGGGAGTGGTGCAGCCACAGGCTAAGCAGCGCCAGGGATTGCCGGCAGCCACCAGGAGATGGGAGGGAAGTGGCAGAGCCTCCAGAAGCCACCAGCCCTGTGGACACCTTGGGTGCAGACTTCTGACCTCCAGAACTACGTGAGAACAAACCTCTGCTATGTTAGGCCACCCAGGCAAGGTAATTTGTCACGGTAGGCCTGGGAAATGAACGCCATCTTCAAGATGATGTAAGTAAGACAGGAAATTTCATTTCATGAAACTTTTACTTATTATTTCATTTTTTTTTTACTTTATATTACAAGTTTTGCATTCTTTTGTGTGTCAAGGTTTCTAGGGTACATTTTTCTCACCCCAGAAGCACAGACATAGTAAGACGTGGCTAAAAAGTGCACCATGTGCTAGCGATGCAGGGGAGACCCTGCTGCTGCGTCCCGGCCCCCGGCACGCCCTGTGCACACACAGGTTGGTGTCAGGTGCTCACTGCGGGAGGGAATGAGGTTTGCATGAACAAAACAGCTTTAGAAACAGCTGTTAAGTTGCCACCAAAAGAGATGTCTTAAGAAGTGTTGTTTCTACCGTAAACTGCTAATTTCTTATCTTTATGCATTCATCTGGGTACCTCTACATGGTACAGACATAAGCATTATGTGATGATTGCAGAACACCCCCATTTAACTTACTGAGGTTTTATTAATATTTGGGTTCCATGCAGAAGACATATAAGGCAGCCATTGCAGAGTAGTTCTAGAAGCTAAGAGACACCACTGGGTGGCCAGCATAGAGATGGAGGGGAGGACAGGCTAGAACAGAATGGGCAAGGCCAGCAGAGATGAACGGGCTCCTTCATGAACATAAGCCGAGTCAAGGCAGGCTCCCTGAGGCAGTCCCCACAGACCTGCATGATCACACCTTGTGCCTTCGGGAATTTTCTGATGTCGCCATGCAGGGGGATAAGGAGGCTGGCTTCAGTAACAAGGTTCCTCCCCATAAGACAGACCCCCTGGATCCCTCGCCCCATCAGCACCTTCTGTTCTGTATTGTTACCCAAAATTCCTTGGCTCAGACATTTGGGGTCCACTCAAATCCCCAGCCACGTGGTGTGAGATATCGGAAGACAAATACTCTTTAGCAGACTCTGAGGTTAAGGGTACCCAGCCCTCCAGTTTCCAACAACTTATCACAGGTTGGAAACATGGCATAGGTCTCTTCTTTTTCTGCTTTCCTTCTAGAACCTCCTCTCCTGCTGCCTCCTTCTACTTCCACCCAATAAGCCTCTGATGGTGTCTTCCTGAAACCTATCACCTGTAAGCTGGGGGTTTCTGAGCACTGCCTTTACCCTGTGACACTGGTCAGAGCTCACTGGCCCTGCGGCTGCTTGGTCCCACTGGCCCTGCTACAGTGCCACGAGTCCTGAAGCGGGAACTTGCCTTCTTCTTAATGTCCCCATGATACGCCCTAATGACACAGGGACCTCCGGTAACAAACACTCTCTTCCCTTCTATGTAGCTTCCATGAGAGGACCAGATGTCACCTGAGCCAGAGAGAGGCTCCTCCCATCTTGATTAAACCACTGTTAATTTAGCTTTAAAAAAAATAGTTGCTGAGATTGTATGCTAATTTGTATGGCATTACCTACCTTTGTCTTGGTTTCAGCCTATTTTTGGGGGATGGGATAAGGAAGGCTTCCCGTCTGAGGAGCACACCTCTGGCTCTGTGGGTTCCATGCCCCCTAATCTGTCTTTCTCCAGTGACCTACCAGAGCTTTGCCCCTTCTCTTTCTACTGCCCCTATAGACACATGGATTTCTGACTTTGGTTTGGGGCTGAAATGCCAGAACAGGCAGCTGCTGGGCCACCACCAGTAAGCAGGCCCATGCTGGTCTACAGAGTCTTGGTGCTGGGCCCAGGGCCCCACATTTAGCCCATTAATAAGGCCACCTAGTTCCTCATTCATTCATTCATTCATTCATTCAATTTTACACATATTTATCCAGTGCCAATGATGCCAAGCACTGAACCAGGTGCTGTGCCTATAGCAGTGGTTAGGATCATCAGAGTCACTGTCCCTATGGAGCTTCCTTTCCTAGGCAGACAAAATCCCAGCAAACACACAGAATGCGAGACATCAGGCAGCCAGCGGTACCTGGGCCTGGAAGACGAGGCCTCCCTTCTGTCTTTGCCCTTAGGTTCTCCCGTGATTTGCTGCCCAGCCCACTGTGGCCGGGTAAATGCTGCTTTCTCTCTGGCTACTCATGGCCATCAGCCGGCCTGGCCATCTCGGAAGAAAGAATATTTAAAGTACTCATGGAAACGGGAGCCTGTATTCTAAGACATTCTCACTCAAAAGTACTTACACGAGACTCTAAAGAGTGGCATATATAATCAAGGTAAAATATCAAGTCTGGGTTTGGTATATTTTGGAACCTATAAAGAAAGATTCTGTGCTGATTATATTTAAAGTAAAGGGTCCCTGCATGGCTAAGCAGGTAGAACAAATCGATCATAAACGACTACCATTTGTCTCCACGCTTCATAAAAATGGAGAAGAAGCCCTTTTCTTCTCCTTTCTTAAAAAGTTTGATATTTTTTATTCAGGACTCCCTAGGGAAGGCCACAGCCATAAAAATGCATTTCATGCCAATATTCCTTTTGTATTAATAGAACAAGCGATAAACAAGTCGTTACAGGCAATGGTTTCTTTTGGCCTCCTATCAAAAACGTGACCCAGTTTTTAGGAAACTTATATGAAATCAGTTCCTTCCTAAAAAGCTTCTTAAAACTTCCAGAGGCAAGATCTGCCTATTTTAGAATCTTGATGGGATTCAGAGACTTATATATACATGTGGGTGTCTATAATCAACACCTTCCAATAATCGAAATCAGTTACAAAACCAAAGTGAGAGCTGCAAGGGATTAAAAAATGCTAACACATTGTTTAAACTAGATTTATGCAACCACGAGTGAAGTCACTTGAATGGTGCATCACAGGAGAGCAGGTTTGGCACCTGGCAGACAGGTGTATGCTCCTGGCAGCGCAGGTAACGCCCAGCACTGAGGTGAGAAGGCCGCCCTGTAGCCGCCGTGGGTGAGGTGCCTGCACCTCTCCTCTGGAGCTGCCACCCGGTTCAAACACGATGGCCCATAGGAGGCACCAAGGCAGGGCTGAATGACAGTGTCTTCTCCTGGGCAAGAATCATTCACCTTATTTTTCAAAGTTAGTTACCATAAGTGAAAAACAAAGGTCACTGGATCTGCAAAACGGAACAGAGCTTATGATTGTGCTCCCGGGCCAGAACGGGACCCAGGGTACAGATTTCTCTCATCTCACTCTGAAACTCAACCCGACTTCCTACAAGAGAACATCTCTTATTCCTTCCTCAAAAATGCCATCAAAAATATTTTCATCATTTCGAAATTACTTCACATTTTACGTCTCAGAAGACGATGTGTATTTAATATTTTATTCCCTTTCTTAATTTTTTCTCATTGCAAACTAATTGAAGCTTGACGTAGAAAATTTGAAAAATGCAGAAAGGTATAAATAAACACAGAAATACATCATGCATAGTTGTGATCTAGAGAGAAGCAACAATTTCTAACATGGGCATTTTCTTTCCTCTTTTTCACATGATTTCTGCACCTTGTCAAGATTATATTGTCCAAATCTTCCTCTTTAAAAATTTAGCTATATCATACAACTGCTCCCTACATTAAGAAAACTTATTTAAGCCCATCATTTAAAATTATTACATAACATTGATTTAGGTTGATGCACTATAATTCATGTAAGCACTTAATCAGGCTATTTAGAGAGAAACAGATTTTTATTATTATAAAAGGCTGTGTTGATTCTTTTTATAAATCTTTGTCTACATCATCTATGTCTTTGGTATGGATAAATAAGGATGAAATTAATGGATCAAAAGAGTTAAACTTTTTATGGCTTTTGATATATGTTGTCAAATTGCCTTATAGAAATTTTTCCACCAAACAGTTATGTCAGAATACAAATATTTGTGCATCTCTGCCAATATTCCATATTATCATTTTTGTTTTTCTATATGTTTATTGATAAAGCTAATTTTTAAGAATTAGAATTTGCTGGTTTAGATTTTATCATTTTTTTCTTAACTGTGCTATGAAAGACTGTTCACGTGACGTGACGTGACTTTGTCTCTCTGCATGGCATCCTGTCTCCTGCCCATCCGCTGTGGCCTGGGGGCCTGGAAGCAGGTGTCAGGAAAATGTGAGTATGTGGTACACATTCTCAGGGCAGCCTGTGTCCCTGTGTCTGCGTGTGGCCGGCCGCACTCCTCCACGAACTAACCTCCGGTGGCGAGTTCCAAGCTTAGCCAAGTTAAGAGTCAGAGGAGTTTCATTCAAAGTGAACACACCAATTTGAATTAATAAATAAAACGTAAAAGAAAAATGCCGAATGGAGAGTACAATGAAATATTAACTAGACTTGTTGTCTTGTCTCTTCTGATAAGACTGTGTATTTGTAAGCATGACCTTAGCCCGGGTTTTGAGGTTAAGACACTTGGTACTCAAGAGAGAAATTAGCTCTTTGTTTTACAATTTATTTAATAGTTAAAATTGTTTTCCTCCATCATATATAAATAGACAATAAAAGTATTTGATGTTATGCAAATTCTGCTATGATAAACTTCAATAGTTCATAACCTTTTTTTTTTTTTAAAAAAAACCTCACAGTATTTGTGCCATGCAGTAATAAGAATGTATTGGAACCGCTGTATGATGGACACGAGACTCTCCCCGTGAGCGTCCACTGGTCAACTGTGAATGAGGAAACAGATGAAGGACCCAATTTCTTCCCTCACACACCAGAGTAGAGGTGTTGCACACGTAGCATAAACTGGTGGAAGCGGAGCAGACGTCACCCACAGGCCCGGCCACCACCCAGCCAGAAGGCGGCCATATGTCCTGCGCTCATCTCCACACTCACTGGGCCATGAGGCCGGACAAGGCGACTTTTACAGCTGGTTTTCTGAGGCCCCTCCGTCAAAGGGATTTTACATTTCATTCATTTGTGGACAATCCTAGGAGGTATCTTGAATTATCTCCACTTCACAGGTGCAGAAACTGAGGCTCAGAGACACTCAGACACCTGCTACAAATCACAGGGCTGGCAAGAAGCAAAGTCGGGATTTACCTGCATTTGTGTCTCACTGTAGGACCTCTGTTCATTATCATGCAAAAGCTATGCAGCCTCATTAGTATCACATGAATAATAGATAAGTCCCTCTCCGAACTACCTGCCCGCCCATGCTTCCAGCACCCTGCGCAGAGGAGGGCAAAGCAATTGGACACCTGGTGGGATTACTCAGATTTGAGATCTGTATGACATGAAAAATATATGTATAAGTATGTGTGTATGTATATCTATAACACACACATATATAAAATAATCACAGGGTTATTCTATATCAACCATTCTCAGGGATGGTCTGCAAATACTTGGGGTCCCTGAGAATTTTTCCAGGGTTCTGTGAGATCAGAGCTATTTTCAGAGTAATACTAAGAAATTATTTGCCTTTGTAAACTGATGGTGCAAAAGCAATAGCAGGCAAATCTGCGGGACCTTAGTATGAGCCAAGGCAGTGTCACCAAACTGTCCTGTGATCCTTGTGTTTCTCACTGTCAGCACTCACGGCAGAAACCAACACACAAACGCGTCAGCTTCTCTTAAGCGTGTCCTTGACAAGGCAGTAAAAACGTTTCGTCTTATTCCACCTCGACCCTTGAGGACATGCATTTTTAACACAGAAAGGCAGAAACACGCAAAGCAGTCCTGTGTCGCATGCTCACGGAAGAGCCCTGGCGTGGGGCTGCGCTTCAGTCCACAAAAGTGGAGCACGTTCTTACTGGAAAGGAAAACTGACACACACTTTCTCAAGAGGAAAGACGCGAAAACAACTGAGAGTGTTTGTTGCCGTGGATAAAATTTGGGGTCTCAAGACACAATTAGAATTTGGAAAGCTTGTGTTCTCCACCACACACTTAACATACCTTCCCAATAATTAAAGACTTTTTGGATGACATTAGTGGTGATATTCAAAAATGCGATTTTAAAAGATAACGCATAAAGGAATGTGTCCATATTTGGGGCATCCACGTAACTAAGAGAATCGATATTTTTCCAAAAACCAACGCCTGGTGTTACAAACCCCTGCACGTGTGAAGCATCCGCTCCCATGCAATACTGTAGAAAAAGCTGTCGTTATGGTTTCTGGTTCCACATCAACTAACTAACCTTTAAAAACTACCACTTGCCAAATGTTGCTGCAGTATCAAAGAGGAACAGCCACAGTAACCTGAAAAGGCTACTGTGCCTCCCATTTCCAACTACATCCCGGCGTGAGCTATATTTTCCTCATGCGCTGCAACCCAAACAACAGGTTCCAACAAATTAAACGCAGAAGCAGATACTTGTCCAGCGGCAAGCCAGACACCAAAGAGATCTGCAAAAATGTAAAATAAGGCCTGTCCTTTTCACTACATTTTTATGTTTTGGAAAACATATTTCTCATTCTCAAAGTGCATCTATGTTAGCATGTCATGACTCTTATCATCATTTAAATATTTTTGAAAATTCTCAGTGTAATTTCTAATACAGCAAGTATTGACAGATATAACCCACATATACAAAAGTTCTTTGGGATCTGTGATAATTTTTAAGAGTATAGAGGTCCTGAGACCAAAAAGTTTGAGAAGTGCCCTTCTGTATAACTTAGAAGATTTAAAAGTTTGAAATCCATATAGATACACATTAAAGGTTTAAAGTCTAGTGGAAGTTTCTTAGAATGAAAGCCAACCCCCCAAAAAACTTGAATCCCTGGGAATGTTCTTTGCTCAATATCCTTTTACCCGTTAGCAACGTCTCTTCAGCATCCCTTCTCCTGTGTGTCAGGTGGGGCCCCTCTCCCCCCGCCCCACACGGGGAGCACCGCATGGCAGCCCGGTTCTCTGCTCCTGGTGAGGAAGGCAGGAGGAAGGTGCAGAATGGGAGGTACCTCCTGAGAGTCACTGTCAGAGCAGCCTGGCAGAGAGCCCAGGTGACATCCTGGGACCCAGAATCCAGCCCATCGCTGGAGCCTGACAACTCTCATTCAAGTCATTTCAGAGCCACACCTACCTTGTCATTGTTACCACTTTCATTCCAGCTGCTCCTGTCCTAAGGGAAATGCCATTTTCAACTCTCAGAAACAGTCCTAACATTCTTGCATCGTGACATATGGGCTTCATAAACACCGGTAAAAAAGTAGCTAAATAGGTAGGACAGTCATTCTCAGAATCGGAAGAGCATCTTTAAACATCTTCAACCAAAAACCAAGTTACCTTCTTTGCAGTCATGTCACACTTACGCATTACAGTTAGAAACACACATGCACGGACACAGCTGTGTATCTTTCTAAATGGATTTTCAGTTTGTCTTTTAAGCCATCAAGAGCGGTTATTAGCAAGATATAACAAAATGCTTAGGCAAGTTTTTCAATGTGAAATTTTAAAAAGTTGCCAAATTGATAAAAGGTTACTCTCATTCACTTATGAAGATCAGAAGCGTGTCTGAGTGTGAGAATGACAACTTCTATGCAAACACATTTAAGGGCCTCTCCAAAGCAGGTGGTACTCAGAAAAGCCACCTCACACTTCCACCTGCTCAGACGTGCCAGCAGGGGGCTGCCTCCATCAGGAAGGAGGGAGCTTCAGGATACACCCCCAACCCCACACGCTGGGGTCTCTGGGAACCACACTGGCATTTCCTGGATTCCAGGTAAGTGCAGAATAAATGACATTGGGAGGAAGCTAAATAGGTTTCTCAAAATAACCCACAGTGTCATAACAACATCTGTGCTAGGGAAAGGAGAAAACATTGGCTAAGTACAAATATGATATTTTTTAACTGAAAAAGAAAATCTGAACTCTTTAAATATCCTATAATCCAGTCCATTTCCTCCCCCAAAAGAATTGAGGCAACATAATCTTTCATTAACTAATCAACTATCACTGATGCGAGAGTTAACACCAACACTGTTTCAAACAAGATTTGGTTAAATTACAAATGAAAATAAACCTGGTGACACGTGGATGCATATTTAAATATCTCTGGCAGTTTTGTACTTAGTCAACTGTTTAAGTGGATGTTTAAGAGGAAGGAAAGAAAGAGATTTGATCATCTATGAAAACAATCACAGTTACCTTGCAAGAATCTGCTTATCGTTCACAACATTTCATTGGAAATGTAAGGCGTCGGGAGAGGGATAGAGACCGTGACATCAAGGGGACAATCCCTAGGATGGGGGAAGGTCCCTCGGGAAATCCAGCCTTCCACTACATACACCAGGATTATCTATAATGTTGCAGAAGAGGAATTTAATTCTATAAATTAATATTGATTCATAAACAGGCAGAGGGCAATAATTGGCAATAAATGATGTCTTAAATTTGTATTTGAAGATTTTATGATAGTCATAACTACAAAAAATAAAACTGGCTTTTGTAGTTTCTAAAATGAGTATCAGAGACATTGCGTCCTCTAAAATAACACCCATTAGGACAACCATCTGGAAGACCGCACCTTAAATTTTATATTTATATGCCAGAGAATTTCCAAATTACAAATGACACTTCAAGAAAGATAATAAGTCAATGTTGTTTGGCCTCAATTGAATTATCAGTCACCTGAATAGTTGATCCCAAATGCAAGTGACTCTATGGACTCTTGATAAATATAAGTGGGTTGGAATTGGAGACTACCTTTTTTAAGGAGGTGCTGTGCCTGCTGTGATGTGACAGCCCATGACATAGGCACATCACGCACACACCACGCACTCAGCTTGTTTGCTGACAAACACTGAAACGTCCCAGTTCAAAGGGGTTTGAACGGGCCAAATGCATGAAAGACACTGCTCATTCTCAGACTTGGAGCCTTCTCCAACAATGCCCATAAATGATAAATAAATGCACACATATATTAATACATATTTATTTTCCTGCCTGTTTACTGTCTTTATTTCTATTTGCAAAACCTGCCCTGGCCACTCAACCTTGACTGTCGTTTGGTGTCTGTGTATCGGCCAGTGGACCAGGTCCAAGACATATGCCTTGTGTTTGAAAGCTCGTCACCATCCCAGGCTCTTCCTCCAGCTGCCTCAAGCACAGCCTCTCAAAACCTCTCGGCCACACTCATTTTCACTCTCAAATACTCTAGAGGTTGTCATTTTCCACCCTCGACCCTTAAGCCTCCTAGAGCTTCAAAATGCCTAAAATCCTGCCTGATGTGCGTCATGGCATCTTCTCTTCCACCCCAATCTGCATGCAGACTCCATACAGACTCAACAGCTGCCCTCCCGGTCCCTCAGCTAAGCGGCCACCCCATCAACCCTGAGATACGGCAGACCTTAGTGACAGAAGTCACTGTAGCCCAGGAGGCCAGGTGCTTCTTCCTCCCCTGTCCCTCCCTCTATCCCCCTCGGGTCCATGTCCTCTTCATGGGAACCATGAAGACCTCCTTCTTCAGTGCTCTGAGGCTCGATTTGTGCTGACTAAGGGGAGAAGGAAGTGGAGGGCAGAGAGATTCCTCCTCTCCCCAGACACCTTCTTGGAATCCAATATGGCACAGCTCTGCTATTCACAGAGACCTCAGCACCATCGCTGCCCTGATGCGTTCTGACATTGGAAGACGATGATTCCAACATAGAAGCATCCATTCCTATGTGGGTTTGGTAGTAAGTCCAAAAAATATCTTCCCCCTGCCCACAATGAATGTAGTGGGTTCTTTTTCTGATTTTACAAATGGAGCATGTTCACAGAATGGAATTCCACCACTTCAGCACCGACGGACCTACAACTGTAGCTATGAGGCAGACAGAGCCATGCATTATGCACTAAGATAGAATTTCTAGTTACAATCTTGAAGACAAGAGAAATATGAAAAGAATTCAAATATAATGGACCCCCAAATGGATCTGTTTGGTCAAATCAAGTGGCTTAGCAAACTGTGTGGCATGGCATGTTTCCTCAGTTGATAAGCATCTTCTAGCTCCAGGAAGAGTTAGCATTCAGGGCAGAAACGTTTTAGAGAAGAAAATCCAGGCATTACTACCTTCATGGTAAGACATTTGTGTAGTTTAACTGTTTTTAATGTTTCTGAGATACATCATATTGGTGTTTCACATCAGATTCATAATTCTAATTTGAATGTATAATTGAGTAGTTAATTTAGACAGGTGATATTAAGCAGGACTTTTACTGAGATTAGACACATTAACGTGATATTTAAGAAATTATAGAAATAATAAATTATTCATAAGTTTATTTTATTTATAAAGGTTATTAGGAAGCCCAGAAAACTTTTGTCAGTCAGATAATTAGAGTACTTAAAAAGGAAATCAGATGCATGTAGTTTATAAATACAGGCTAATGTACAAAGATGAAAAATGAACTAAGTTTACGGGACTGAACATTAATAAAAAATTTCCTTAAAAGTACTTGTTAAAATTTGCTAGATACTTATACATCATAGAATAACAAGATTTTGAAGTTGACTTGAAAGCTAAAGAAATAGGGCTTTTGCATTTATAACCTTAATAAATGGGCATTTTAATTTTTGAAACCAAAGTAGTATTTTGAATAATTTTTCATCACTCAAAAACACCTGAGGGCTCCAAAGAAATTACTTAAACAAATACACTTACATTTGATGAAGAAAATAAAGGTTGCAAAATTCAACCAACCACTCTGAGGCAATTAGGGCCATGCTTTTGCTGACCATGTTCGTATTTACTTTTATGCACACAAACGTATACACACACACACTGATGTAATTTTGCATAAGTGGAAGCACATCGTGTCTGCTGTTTATCTAATTGCAGACATTCCCGTCCCGTGTCTGTTTTTCTCTTTCACTCCACATGAACACACTCCCTCATGCTCATCCCTGTCCTTTAGGCAGGCTCTGTCAATAACTGGTGTATGCTCTTTCATATTTTTCTCTGTAATCATGTAATTCTATGCACACACACAGACACAGATATACACACACATACACAAAAACTCATTTGACAAAAAAGTATCTGCTACACATATCTCTGCATATTACTTTTCCCCAATAGCAATAACTCATGGCACCTCCATGTAACCTGGTATAGCTCCAGTCCACTTTCTTTTTCATGACTGGGTAATAGTCCTTGCATGTTAAGGTGCCTCCAGGCTGTGTGAACATCTGACAGCCTCAGGCAAGGGCTGCACACCCCTTCCTGCCTTGCCGTGGTGGACGGATGGATGGCCCACCATGCCCAGTCTGTCTACGCAAATCTCAGTTCCCAGGCTAAGGACGCTCACCACCCTTAACCAGAAGGCCCGTGCCTGGAATGTGCAACATGACACAGCTCTTGTCATGAAGTCAGCCTGTAGTGCTGGGTGGGACAAAACGTGGCTGTGTTCTCATAATATTAAGACCAAAATATTGGTCTTAGAGTATCGATTTGGTTTATATTTTCCCCTTTAGGCATGGCGTCATTTTTTGGATGACCTAGTATTCTGAGTGAAGGCAAACTGAGGTCATTCAAAGGCCATAAGAGTCTTGAAGAGGGTGGACTTTGGACCTACACAATCCTGGCACCATCTCCAGTACCTGGTATAGCAGCTGTCCCCAACCCTTTTGGCATCACCATGGACCAGTTTCATGGAAGACAATTTTTCCACAGATGGGGTCAGGAAGTGGGGATGGGGAGCCGCTGTAAATACAGATGAAGCTTCACTGACTCACACCCACTGCTCACCTCCTGCTCTGCGGCTCCTCCTCTTCCTCCCCCTGGTTTCTAAGTTTCCTGGAAGACAATTTTTCCAATTTTTCCACAAACCAGGAGTGGGTGGGGTGTGGAGTTCTGCAGCCGTGTCCCTAACAGGCCGTGGACTGGTTTCGGGGGTTAGGGACTGCAGTGATATAGAACAGTTCTGTAGCTTTGGGAGAGCTGCTTAACATCTCTGAGCCACAGTTTCCTCATCTGTGAAATGGAAACCATGGCCATGTCCACTTCAGAACCTGATGAAGGGAAAAATGAAATTACAGAAGCAGAGCAGTTCCCACTGGCCCTGGCTCTTGCAATTAATTAGTAAAAGTGAGCTATTATGCGCTTTTCTTGACTTGGTGATGGTGATACAAGATGTGGCTGATTTTTGAATTTTGGGCAAATGCAGCAGATGAAAGACTCTGTGACCATCTAACACCTGCCTAGTGCAGCCTCAGCATTCTGTTTCTCGCCTCCTCTCTGAGCCATTCTGTGACGCTTTTGGTTCAGTTTAGTCTCCCACTTTGCTCTCGTTTTTCTGCAATTGCCCGGTCCTTTGACACCCCTTCACGGTGCATTTAAATGCATCCAGTTGGCAGTTCTTTGGGTGGATATGTGTTTTAATTTTTTGGTGATACAACCTCATGTATCCTGAACAATTCCCTTGGGTTGTTTTTTTTCCTAAGGTACAATGTGAGTATTAATAAAATATATATCCCTGAAGCTCAGGGCTGGACGCAGGTCTTAACCTGAGTGCTGGTCTGGTCTGGGCGTCAGTCTTTCTTGCTCAAATAAGGGGCTTCTTAGTCTCCACCTAACTCCAGACCTTCATAAGCACAGTGGCGTATTAAGACTTAGTTGTTCTATGTCTGCAATGATAGTAGACCTTGTCAACAGAATTACCACCAGTGCTCTCTCCATTGATGTGAAACTAGCCTCTTCAGAAATGCGACAGTGTTAAGAATAATTTATTTGCCTATGTAACTGAAGTCTCTACTACAGGCTATACACAAGAAACCAAAATCAACAGAGTACTTTTTTTATATTTTTCTATGGCCATGGTGACACGTTGCTATAGAGTTATCCACATTCAGCACCACCAAGGCATCAAATCAGAGAGCCAGACGGTGGCATAGACGCAGAACAGACCCCAACAGTAGCCTCACGTCAGTGAGCCTAATGTTCCGTGCTGGTTTTACATGGTTTTAAATGAAATGCTACTGTTCTGGAAGGAATTATTATAAAAGCCTTTCCATAATTTCCTAGAGCCTTACCACTTTCAAGGGAGAACATAACTGTGCCCTTCCCACTTGAGTCCTGACGGTGACATAGGCCCCCTACAGGGTGATGTTGCCCCTTCTCGTTACTCGAGAGGCAGCGGCAACATTCTCTGAGAAAGAGTAGATTCTAATCCGCTCATCGCATGTGTCAGTCACCACGTACTTCACAATCTCTTAAACTCTCCCCATGAATGACTTCGGAGATGGAGACAGCCACGTCCAGGGTGGAACCAGGCAATCGTCACGGGTTATCATCGTCTCCCCATCTCTAGATCTGCTTCAAACGACTTTTCTGCAGAAAAGAATATGCAAAGTATCAGGAAGTCAAGACCCCAAGTACCTTGAGACTGAAAGATGATTTGAGCCCTAGGAAAGGAGAAGGAAATTAGTTTCTCTCTCTCTCTCTTTTTTTTCCCCAAGTGAGAAGAAGTAATGACAGTACATGCTGGAAATAGAATTTTGGACATCACAAATTTCTCAGGAAGAGAAAATGATAATAAAGAATGTTGAAACCTACAGCAACATTGCCGTGGATCACAAGATGGAGCAGATGGATGGATCACATGTGCTGCTTTGGAGACGTGGCTTCTGAAACATGAGCCGGTGGCCATAAGAAATTGGCAAAGAGCGGCGATGAACTGAGAAGTACCTTCTACATTTTTAAGGGACAAAGGAAGTAATTACATACCAGGAAAAAATGAAATATAATTCTTTTTCCAGCCTAAGGTGGATTAGATCATCTAGGTTAGGCTGGGTGGTTTTCCTGTGCTGGGAAGATGTGATGAAGCAAGTGAGCATAGGTGCCTAGAACCCTGCAGGCAACTTCCAGAGCACTTGCTTTAGAAGGGCCAGTGAGGCCAGCTATGACGTCTTCCCTGAGGAGCGGTACAGGCAGCATAGGAAGTAACTTAATCCAGGCCTTGAAAGGGTCCCCAAAGCATTCGAAAGTTGCTAATTGTAAATAGAAAAAGACTCAGCAAATCACACTGGAGATATTTTTAGCCGAGCATCCCAGCTGTACGTCCACCGGGGCCTCACGGGAACGCCAGGCACAAGGGACAAAGCCCAGCACAGCACCTAACCACAGCTGCTCCGACTTCGGCGTGCACACAAATCACCCAGAGATCTTGTTGAAACGCCAATTGCCAGTCACAGCCCAGGAAAATTCACATTTCTAACAAGATCCCAGTGATGCTGACGATGTGGGTCCCCAGGCCTACTCTGCGTGGTGCTGACCCACAACCATATGAGGGAGCCCTCGGGATGAACACCGGGCCCCGGGTGCGGAAAGTTGGCCATTTCTACGTGCCAGTCCCACGGACACCTCCAGCTTCCCTCTCTGTTCCCACCTTACCTCCGTTTGGTGGGTTTTACCACGTGGTCCAGACCACAGCAACGGCCTCCTCACTCTTTTCCTGTTCCAGCCACTCTACCCATCCTAATCCATATTGCATGCAGATGCATGTTCACTATTTTCCCATAAACACTTCTCTGATCTTGTTTTCTCTGTCTTTAATAGCATGCAACCTCTTATACAAGGTGACAGTAAATTACATGTGCTCCTTTCCCTAAATTACCTTATGTTTTCCAGACTCTAGGTTTCTGTTAGGCTATTCCCAATGTCAGGAATTCCTGCCTCATTCCTCTCCTTGTCTCTGCTCACTGAAACTCCTGCAGTCCCTGCTGTGCAGCTCCAGTGCCCCCTCTTCTGTGAAGCATGCACCGATTGCACTGTGCGAAATGCGGCTTCCTCCTCTGCATTCCCTTAACAAACTGCCTGTCGGACACACACGACCTTTGTGACGAATGACGCCGATCCCCTTCTCACAGGGTATTTGTAGCTTCCCCAACATATCTGAGCTGTTTGGATGCAGAGACGTCATGACTCTACTGAGGTTTTGCGCAACAACCTACACACAGTAAATGACTGTTGGTTAGATGGACTCTGGAAGGAATGAATGAAGGGACGGATGAATGGTCAAAATAATCAAGTTAAAATAAAGTAATATTTTAGGCTCTGTGGTGGTCATGAGTGCCGATTGCCACATGCTTCTGGTCATCCACCTTCTGAGCACCTGGGAGACTTGTTTTCCAGTCCCTTGTGGTCGGATGGGGACCTGTGACTGGCTCAAGGCAACGAGCTGTGAGCAGAGGTGCCACGTGTGGTTTCCAGGCTGGATCGTTGGCTCATCGGGGTGAAACCACCTGGAACACTCTTTCCTACTGACATGGCAACAGGCAACTTGGAGACGGTGCCTGCCTTATCAGTCTGGGGCCCAGAAGGTACAATGAGCAGACCCCTTACCCCTACTCCACAGTGGTAGTGGGTAAATAAAGAACTCTTTGTTTTAAGCAGCTGAGAATTTGGGGGTACCGGGTACTGAGGCATAACCCCTCCATCCTTGCTGACAAAGGCCCACTGGTCTCTCCGGCTACTCACTTCCATCCCATGCAAAGCTCTTCCAGGCATGACCACACCCTTCTCACCAACTTCTGTCCTTGATGGTGATTTCTTATTACCCATCTTATTTTAGTAACATGATAAGACTCCCCTGTGTCTGGGGCTTTGATTCCTATTTTCTATGTACAACTAATGGTCTCTGGGTCTCCCAACTCAGAGCTGGGCAGTCTGGCCAGAGCTAGGGGCTCACCCTTGGGTTTGTGTGTCTGCAACTGTTCTTATGAGTTTACCCTGACTCTGGAACACCAAAGGTCTTCCTGCAAGACTCTTGTTACATTTCACAATTTAGAATTAAAGCAAATGAACAATCATAGAGAAAAAGAATAAAATATGAAGTGATTTTTTTCAGAATAAAAAGTCTTTGCGGGGAGGTGATGGTTGAACATCCCCTTGGTTGGATTGTTTTGCTTTGATAAAAGCAAAGGGGGTCTCAAAGGCACAGAATTTCTTCTTAAATGCATTCTTTTTTCTTTTTTAACTAGTAAAAGGTAGTGGAAAAGGAACAAAAATGAGCATTTTTAACAGGGCTAGTTTCACATATATTACCTGTAAGCAGGAGATGTAAGTTGCAGGACTCTGCAAAAAGGAAATGTGGGCCTCTTGTTCAAAAACTATTAAGAATTTCAAGATGGTGACAGCAGTGTGCCAATCAAGCACTGGTCCTTTCCAAGTGGGGGGCCCTGTGTGAGTGCACAGGTTGCACCCCATGAAGCCAGCCCTGCCTGTAACACGGAAGCCTCTTATGAATAGTTTTCGCTCTTGCACATTTCGTCTCTGTGTTATATTTCATGACCCACACAGAGGAGACTGTTTCTAACCTGGTGCACTGCCACACGGAAATGGACCCTTCTCTCCCAGTGAACGAATATCCTACATCATTTAACACACCGGCTCTGGCCGAGCTGTTATTAAAATTCACACTTGTGCTGCAGGAGACTATTCTCTGTTTAATCATTTTCTTAAGTCCCTGGGCCTGTCTTGCATTTTGGTTTTTATGATGCAGATCTAAGAGGCTTCAGAGATAAATTCCAAAGGAGTGGGGTTGGGGGTGGGGAATGCAGCCACCAGCGTTCCGTACCAAGGCTGTGTAGCATCTCCCGTGTCTCAGTCCCTCACAGCACCGGCGGGTCGTCAGGAGCCTGCTCAGGTGGGGCGGCAGGGGTGGAGGTGAGACAGAAAAGTAATCTGACGTGCAATTGGCAAGAGACCTCATTTTTCTCAGAAGCCAGGGGTGGGATGGACTCAAGCAGTGTGTTAAAAAGCAAGAAAGCTCAGCGCTGCTATGATTTGCATGCAGAAGTGCTTGAAATTCCGTACTGGCAATTAGCTAACAAGACAGTGCTCATTTCCGCTGACTGCCAAGGGCTTGGAGCGGTGGAGCGCCTGCCAGGCACTAGAAATCCACGGAAGGAAACCGAGAGAGAGAGAGAGTGGGAGGGATGCCCCCTATTTCCACCAGCTTCCTTGAATCCACTTCCTTCCGTGCCGCCACCGTGCTGTTCCGGTGATGGCCCAGCTGCCGCGGAATAGCGGTGAGAGAAAGTCAACAGAGGGTGGTCTTCCACCGCGATTCATTGGTGCTTGTGTCTCGCGGCTGCTGCCGCCTGTCAGGGTAATGACACGCGACGGGTGATTAAAGTGCAAGTCCTTAAATCAAAGCTGCGCCGATGGTCTGCAGAGGCAGCAAACAGCCCTCGGCGTGGGGGGACCTCATTAGGACAAAAGGGGGCCTGTTATCCTAACAGGAGCGAGTCCTTGCATCGGGGGACCTTTTCATGTTTTCAGGACTTACCCCAGCTCTCCTCGCTGATGCATGAGAGAAAAGCAGAGCCAACAGCGTGGCCCAGTCCATCCCGGCTTGGGGGCGATTAGCACGAGGCTCCCAGGGCTGGGGTGGCCTCTGAAGACACCCCCACCTGCACCTCTCCCTGCAGGGAAGCCTATTGTGGAGCAAGTTGGGGAAATTTTGCAGGCGTCTGGATTACCAGTCTCTGTCGTTCTCACCTTTGGGGTTGGTGCTGGCAGGGAGGCCAGCCTGGGTGGGCAAAGCTCATAATCTCTTCCTTGCCTTGATCCCAGGAGCTAACAAGTGAGGAAGGAATTGTACACGAGCTTCTCTGGGTTGTGAGCCTTACCCCTTTGGTTTGCCGTGGGCTTTTATGCTTCTCATGACTCTGAACCTGGGCAGGCCAAGGAAGCTTTCGTACTTATCTAGCCAGGAGGAGGACGGGGTGGCGGATAAAGAAGAGTCTTTGAGTTCGGGTGAGGTCCAGGTTCCTGTTCCTTAAAGAACCTTCGAGAAGCATGTCCAGAAGGCCTTTAGTGAGCACGGGCAAGAGTCCCACACCTACTTCCCAAACAGCCAACAAGAAGCAGGTGTCCACAGAAAAGAGGTCCCAGGAGAGCATCCCTGGTGGATGTGCCCAGGGCTATGTGCAGGAAAACACCTAACGGTGATGAAGACCAACTCCAGACTACTGGAAGAGGCGGAACTAGAAAAGCAGGCGGAAGTCCGCAGTGTGTCGCCTGAAAAGAGCAATGGTTTAAATCTCAGCTCTTTAACTTCTTACTGCGTGAGGAGTCCTCAGAATGTGGGACTTTCAGTGTCAAAACCAAGAGAGTCCCAGGCAAACTGGGACAGTGGGTCACCTCTATGAGGCCTTGATGAGCTTCAGTTTCGTTATGTGAAACACGGCAGATACGGTTACCCAGCCGGCAGTGGTGCCGGATATTGGTGCAGAAATACACTCAAAAATGGGAGCTGTCAAGAGCGAGCAGGACAGTTTGGAAGCAACACTATAGCATGTCGGAGGAGGCTGTTCATGAAGGCGGCTGGCCCTTCCCTTGGAAGCGTGTGACGTGTCGGGTGTCAGAGTCAGAAGTAAGCTTTCTTTGCAACCTGGGATGCTGGAATTTAAGCTTTAGGGGCATGGATTTGAGGTAGTTATGCCTCATGGGGAAAATCTGGGGGTTCCATGCAGCCAGAAGAGAAGACAACAACTTCCAACACTGCAGAAGTGGATAAAGGAAGCAGGTGTGTGGCCCCAGGTGCCCACCAGGAAGAGCCCTTGGGGTATTTTGTCTGAGAGCAAGGCCTCTTGTCACTGTCCCAAAGGGTGGGGGGGCCGCAGGCTGACACACGCCTGAGGCCTGGCGGGGGGTTGTGTTAAAGGAAGCGGAGATCTTCCTGTTGATTTTCAGGCTTCGGAACACAGTCACCTTGAGCTGTTTTTGCAGATTCTACTCACAGTGACCTTGACTTCGTGACCTTGGAATTCAAATATGACACTGTGTGTACTTGCCGGGGTGTGGCAGCTGCAGAGCCCAGGCTGGCAGAATGACTTGTGAAGGTGAAGGTTTGGGGGTTCACAGACTCTGCCACAGGCTTAATTCACTGCAGCACCTGGGGACCCCAACACTCTTCCTGTGGTCTGTGACATCTCTGAGAAATTCCTGCCGTGGTAAGGATTTTGGTGCTTTAAGGAAAAGTCAAGGGCATGGGTTGGAAACACCAGTAAAGGTAAATGAAGGCCACGGCCAAGAAAGGAGGTGTCAGAGCAGGAATGGAAGACAGAAGGAAAGAATGGGCACACGGCCCTGCGAGGTAAGCTACAGACGGAAATTTCTACTCAGCCTGACGCATCTTCTGTGGTTGGTTTATAATTGTTTTAAAATTTCACACGTAGAGTGAACATTCGTGATGGATCGCCTGCTAATGCAGTCCAAATGTGGCCATTTCACATTTCCTTACGAAGAATTCAACCCGGTCTTTCTGACTCCCCAGACGGCCTTGCTGCGGCCTCCTTTCTTCTCCGTTGCTGCTAATCTGTGAAAGGGCGACGCTCACATTAGGACACTCCCGAAGTGGCAGCCATGGCCCGGTGATGGCTGCCGTGCTGCGCCCGGTCGGGGCTGACGCTCCCAGCCTCGCCGCTAATGAGAACATCTGAAAGATTACTGACACGTTCATGTCCACGGAGGCGGCCGGAAGTAATTAAGTGCTGCTTCGATGAAGGGCGGTGTTGGCACAGGCAAGACTTGAACAGGGAAAGAGTTCTCGGGCTGTGTCACCTGAGTCTCCGAGACCCTGTCCTTCTTGGCATCCTTCCCTGCTTATCAGGCCGGCTCCAGGGACTGATAAGACCACAGAGCATCAGCTCAATCTCCCTCCCGGGATACCCTGAGAAGGCGGCAGAGACCTTTCTGCAGGTTTCTGGGCTCCCACGCTCCTTGCTCTACCATCAGTGACTACGGCGCAGGAAGCTGTGCTGCTGACGCAGTTTGGAGCCCGCAAGGCACCGGAAGGCAAAATGGGCCACCAAGGGCAGGGCTAGACAGTCACCGGGTGGTGAAGAGATGCAGAGTGTGGAGCACTGAGAAAAGCACATAGCAGGAGAAAACCAAATGACACGGGAAAAGCAGACACAGATGTATCGGAATAAAGGGTAGGCTACTAAACAACACGTTCAGATGTTTCCAGTTATAGAATGCATGAGCGCATATTAGTAGAGAAAAATACAGACCACAACATTTACCAATATGTTCATAAGTTCTTTGTGGAGGGAGTGTCTTTCTCACCTCTCCTGATGTTTCCTTGGTGCAACACTCCTTACACCTTCCTATTCCTCCCGTTTCAATTCAGGGGGGGAGGAAATGCCTTACTCTCGATAGTGGTTTGGAAAGAGGAACTAGGCTTGTGTAGCTCTGCCCTTTCCTCTACTTTCTCCTGGGAGAAGGCAGTCCCTAAGAAACACCCTGCAGTGGGCAGATTCAGTGATGGCCCACGGTGGTCCTGTCCCCTGGCATTCATGCCCTTGTGGGATCTCTTCCTCTTGAGTGTAGGTAGGACCTACCTGTGACTTGCTTCTAACCGATAGAATTCGGCAAAGATGAAAGGACGTCACTTCCACGATTTGGTCACTTTCATCTTGCAACTCTTTCTGTTGCCTCCTCAATGTGCATGTTTGCATGGAGTGGGTGGGGAGGGGTGCTGGAGACGTCCTCACGGCAAAGAATTGAGGGTGGCCTGTGGCCCACAGCCAGGTAGGGACTGAGGCATCAGTCCAACAGTCCACAAGGAATGGAATCCCACCAACAGCCACATGAACTTAGAGGCAGAGCCTTGCCTCTTTGAGTCTTCAGATGAGACCTCAGCCATGGCTGACACTGTGATTCAGCCTGAAGCAGAGGGCCTAGGCACACTGTGCCTGGACTCCCAGCCCACCTTAACTGTGACGTAGTAAGTATGAGCTGTCTGATGCTGCTGAGTCTGTGATCACCTGTTACAAAGCTCAAAATAATCAATCACACCTTCATGCCATCAGGTTGCATGGGCAGTCTAGGCTTTGGCAGGTGCAGAGGTGGCCGGCAGTCCAGTGGTGCTTAGGACTGTCTGGATATGTCTGTTGGATTCTTAGCTCAAGTTATGAGGCTCCTTTGCCCATAGATACACACAGCATTGTCCCCATGAACTCTGTCAGTGACAAATGAGATTCTATCGTTGCACTCCTTTGTTTCCCTCATATTTTTCAGATCTTAAGCAGTTGAAATAGAAATACTTCTATTAGGTCTCTCTTAAAACAGTATCTCTGAGTGTTGCCATCAGGGGATATTTTTCTTTCTTTTTACCTCATTTATAAATGATCTGTAAATAGGTGTAATTGTTAGAATCAGAAAAAGATTGACTGAGATGAGCCAGCTGGTCCAGTAAATGCAAGTAAGTGTTCAGGAGGACTCTCGCTATTGCCCAGATTTGGTTTCTGTGACCCAAGGCTGAGGGTCAAGGTGTCACATCCCTCAACTTTTTAGAGAGTTGATGGGACCAGATTCCCATTAAGGGTTTATCATCTTCTGACACTTCCAGTCATCACCCCAGTGCTCAGTCCTTCCCAGTGCATAACACAAAATCAGGGCAATGGGGCAGAAAGGGAAAATTGTCCTGGGTTACTAGCGAGTGCTAAGGCTTGAGTTGCTTACCTCCCCAGACCCAAGTGAGGAAGGCTACAAGTGAATCACTCATAGAGGTTTGGAGTGCCTGCAAAAGTAAGGAAATGGAATTTTTATTCTCCAATTTGCTATTTTCATTGGGAGGTGACAACCGTACACCTACCTGAGCAGGAAGAAATAAACCAGAAGGAGAGAGATGTCAGATGGAGTGTGGGCACAGTTAGGACAGGATATGTGAGTTTCCATGGACACTGCAGAAACCACCTGGGCTTGGCTGGTACCTTGGCTAGGACAGCTGGTTACTGGTGAGAGGTCCCAGTAGAAAAAGTCCCTATATGAGATTGGGGTGCATCACGGGAGAGAGGAAGAAGTTTGCCTCCTTATTATTCCCTAACTCAGTCAGGGAGTGTATAGCAGAGACACTGATGATTCCCTGCCAAATTAGTCACATATATTTGGTTATGTAGTACAATAAAGAATGTATCTGGTCTTTGTTCCTAGTCCATGCATGGACAGAGCTTCAAAAACTCTCGGAATTTCCTTCATGACAGGAGTGCCTTTTGTTATGCATAACAACCCACCTTCTGCCTCTGTAGTACCGCTGCTGGAGCTTATGCTAGTGAGGTTATGCTTATGCTCCTGATGGACCCCCAGTAATTTCCAGGGAGGAGCGGCCATGCCAGGAAGGGTAAGCATGTGATTAGAGCATTGGGATAGTCAGCATCCGCTGCCCCTGCCCCCCGCCCAATGTCTGAGGAAAGAAAGAGGGATAGCAAGTGAGCTCAGTCCTATGGCCAATGATTTAATTCTTAGATAAAGAGCTTAGATAAAAACTCTGAACAGTGAGGCTCAGAGAGCTTCCTGGTTAATGGACACACCCTGGTAGAAGGGTGATGCACCCCAGCTCCACAGGGACCAATGCTCTGAGCTCACGGCCCTTCCTGACCTTGCCATACAACCGGTGCATCTGGCTGTTCGTTTGCAGCCTTTTAAATCAGTCGTTGTTAAGTATAGCACTTTTCTGAGTTCTGTGAGATGTTCTAGCAAATTGTCAAACCTGAGGAGATTGTGTGGCCTTGACTTTGTAGCTGAGCAGGCAAAAGAGCAGGTAGCCTGGGGACCCCACTTACGGCTGGTGTCTGGAGTAACAGCAGTCTTGTTGGGGATGCTGCCCTTTAACTCACGGAATCTCATGCTAACTCCGGGTAGTTAACGGACTGAATTGAACTGTAGGACACCCAGTTGGTGTCGGACAATGGTGTAGGAATGTTGACTGTTTGCCACACAGAGATTTTGACAGTCAGTAAGTATTAGAGAAATAGCCCCAGCCAAGATAAAGGAAAGATCCTTTGTTCCTCAGCATCTTCTCACATCATACCACCCCAACACAACAGGAGAAAGACACCCAGAATGCAAAGACCAGGCACCCCAGGCAGGGGTAGGGGGAGTGTCGCAGAGTAGGCTGGACTGGCTGTGATGCTATGAGAGGTCAGCAGAAAGCCCAGAGCCCAGCTGAAGGCAGTGACGGGAGAAAATTGATCATTATGCTCCCCATTCCCCTACCCAAGGCCAAAGTTTTCAATAATTCTGATGCATATAAAATGTGCAGTTGATGATATTAAGCATGTTTAATGTGTATAATCACGAGATTTTCTAACCATTCAAAACATATGTCACACCTGCCTCCAGAAAATTAGAGGCAATTCACAATGTGACTCACAGAATCGAGGTAACTGGTCAGTGGGGTTGGGGGTAAAACCCAGGCCCTGGCCCCAGCCCAGGCAACCTGCAGGGCCACTCCAGGCTCAGAGCTCTCTGTGGGATCGGCCGAGGCCCTGCTTGTGCCTGCACCCCAGCTTCTCTGGCTGCTGCACCCGCCCCCTTCGCTCCCACGCGGGTGCCGACCCCAGCAGCCTGCATCGGCTTCCTGCACACAGACCCCACCCTAGAGTCCATTTCCCCTGAAGCCAGCCCAAGACAACTCTCCCTTCTGTCAGCTTTCCACTCGACAGTCTGCTTGCTGGGAGTCGCTTCTCCTCATCTCTCGTGTGACGTCTGTTAGGTGTCCTCATCACATTTAGTGCACGTTTTTAACTACGCATTCACTCATTCACCGTTGTATACAGTTAGTGTCAGACTCTGAGCTCCACGAGGGTACAGGCCCCCTGGTCTCTTCCTCTTTGCCTCTCTAGGGCCAGCACTGAAATCGTATAGACTAGGTTTTCAACATCTAACTATGGGATAAACAGATAAAGTAAAGGATGTTAAATCTTATTGAGGAGATAATTCAAATATTTTTGGTCTTTCTCCCAATTTTCCTCTAGCTCTATTCATGCATTTAACCACTGGCTACAGACTCTGTGTGTTGCCACGTGCTGGGTGCTGTCACCCAGACGGCGATGACGCAGACAGCCCCTGCTCTGCCAGTGCTGTGCGATTCGTGGGGCCAAGTTCTAGTCTGCAACTCCCTGTTACAGCCTGAAATAGGTTTATGACTAATCTACTACAAGCATACGGCTGTCTCCTCCGGTGAATTTTTAAGGGACTCAAAGGCAGGGACATTCACAGTCTCTGCTCATGGTAGGAACAGTAGGCAGAATAACGGTGCCCTGAAGATGTCCACAGCCTAACCTACAGAATGCAAATATGCTATTTTACGCCGTCAAAGGGAATTTGCAGATGGAGTGCTAATCAACTGACCTTAAAACAGGAAGACTATCCTAAACTGTCTGGGTGGGTCCGATGACATCACACGGCCTCTTAAGAGCAGAGTAAGAAGAGTCAGGAGAAATGAAGCGGAAGGAGAGTCAGGGAGACGTGACGTGTCGGAAGGACTCTCTCTGGGCTTGCTAATGCTGAGACGTAAGCGATTACAGGCAAGGAGTAGGAAAAGGCCTCTAGGAGCTCAGGGTGACCCAGCGCTGACAGTCAGCAGAAAAACAAAGACATCAGTTCTACCACTGCAGGGAGCAGCATTCTGCCAACCATCGGAAGGAGCTGGGCAGTGAATTCCCCTCTGGATCCTCCGGAAGGAAGAGCACAGCCCCGTGGACACCCAGTGTCAAGTGTAATACAAGAAGCAGAGAAACCAGCCACACCCACGGGCTTTCTAACCTACAAAACTCCGAAATAGCAAAGGAGTGGGTTTTTTAGTCGCTAAGTTTGTGGAAGTTTGTTAGGGCAGCTAGAGAAAACCAATACAGGAGGTATCCCATAAATGCTTTTGACCTGAGTTTTTAAAATTAGGTATTTTCAAATTAAAAGGCAGCATAGCCTGAAGAATTTATAGTGAGAACATTCCCAGTTTCTTTTTGAAAACAACATGGAAGTTTCATGGCATGAAAAAATGTGTAATTTTGCTGAGGAAGATGTTTAGGTGGGGAATGTGGCAAGGTGTATAGGCATGTGTGTGGAAATACGATCCTTCCTGAACTTCTAGGCCACTGATACCAAGATATGTTTGAGTCAAAGCTTTCCAGAGAAACAGAACTGATAGAGTGCAGAGAGAGAGAGAGAGAGAGAGAGAGAGAGAGAGAGAGAGAGAGATATTTTTGTTAATAACCTGGTTTATTTTATTGTGTGGACTGGCAAGTCCAAAATCTGCGGGGCAGGCTGCCAGGCTGCAGCCCAGGGAAGAGTTATGTTGTAGCTCGAGTCCAAAGATGGCTGGTGGGCAGAATTCATCCAGGCTGGTGTTTGACCAAATATCTGAGAACCATGCCTAGCCAAGTTTGACACATAAAATTAGCCATCACAAACCCATCCCTTGTCACCTTGGCATCCACACCCATCTCCTTAAGCCATACTTAATCTCCAAATAAAGAGATAACAAAGTCATACGTCCACTTAACGTGATACAACTATCCTGCACACAACTAAAAACACATTAGCCTTATCCATAGAAGAGGATGCAAAGTCCTTGGGCGATGTTCATTCTTCCTCTTAATGTCCTGCAACTTAAATACCATGATGTAAAGTCAATGCGTCATGTGTTATGCAATAAGGGGCTAAGAGAGGGAAGAACACAAAGGTGCAATTGTTCCTCAGTATCTGTAGGTGATTGGTCCCAAGACCCCCTCATCCCACCCAGCCCAGGATACCAAAATCCTCAGGTGCTCAAATCCCTTACAGAAAATGGTAACAGTGTTTGCATACAACCTATGCACACCCTTTGTACACTTTAAATCATCTCTAAATTACTTATAATACCTAATAAAATGTAAATGCTATGTACATAGTTGTTGCATTTTAAAACTTGTATTATTTTTATTATTGTATTGTTATTTTTTTATTTCCTCCCTCCCCCCCAAATATTTGTGATTTGCAACTGTTGAATCCAAGGACATGGAACCTGCAGACACTGAGGGCTGACTGTATTCTGAACACACACGCATGCTCACACACAAATGCTAAACCCGCTGCCTGGCACTTGTCCCTCCTCGTGGCTACACTATTTTCATTTAATGCATCATACTCAGCCTTTTGCAGTGATTACCTGTGGGGGGGGGAGGATTCAATGAGCAGCATAGATTTACTCAGAATTATTACAGTCCCATTGTTACAGTTGTAGAAATAATTTCATAGTGGCACATGAGAAAGAAAGGCTTCTCGGAGGTCTCAGAAAGTAATCCTGGAGACAACTTAGGGCTTCCGGACATTTTTTTAATGGTTACACACTTATCCTTGTCTTTTCCCCTGCCTTCGATACGTGGCCAAGGTAACGCAGAGCTGGCTGCGTGGCGCGGTGACAATGACAACAATCGCAGTATTATGTGCTATTGATACAGTCTATGGTCGCAGAATGCCCCCTTTCTCCTCATCCTTTTCACAGAGGAGTGTCCCTTCCCCTCGTTGCGTTAACAGGCTTTCAGCAAAAGCACTCTTCGCCCCCCTTTCACATTTACGATGAATGGCTACAGACTCGGAATTGTGAAGCGCCCTCCGATGCTATTCTGTTTCCGTTCTCTAGCAATGGCCCATTCTGTATCCGATCTATAAATGAGCCACGGAGGACTTGGCGTTTGACCTGCGTCTCTGGGGAGGAAGTATTGTCCTCCAGCAGCATTCAGCAGCACGGTATATGAAAAGGGGAGAAGTGATGACAACCTAAGAATGTACCTTCCAAAACTTCCCCCGGAGGGTCTTCTACAGTCTGACATCAGCTTTTCCGCTCTTTCCTTCCTGCATTACTTCCGCTGCAAAAACTGGCTGGGAACCCACTACTTACAAGGTTCAGAAATGTTATTTCAAGGGACACGAACACATGAAAATGTTTCCAAGCTGAATGCCAGTAAGACAATGGTTATAAAAGTGATGTCAAACCATAGAGTTAATACGGTGTACCCATTAAAAAGGACAAAATGAAGGCATGCGTATTTATCTAGAAAGAAAACTGTGATATATTGTCAACTAGAAAAGCAAATGCATACTAATATATGCTGTGTGATTTCACTTTCTTAAAGAAAAAGTTGATGAACATGGACATGTCCATTAGGATAAAGGAAAAATGAAGAGGCCGGTAATGTACCCAGTGTGCAATGCAAATCCTTACTGGCCTATAAGGGCTTCATCTCCTCTTCCTTGAACTCTGCTCTCTCTATCCCGGCAGCACCGCTGATGGGACACATCAAGTTTCCCCCTGCCTCAGGACATTTGCACTGGCTGTGTCATCCTCCTGAAGTGCACATGGCTTCCTCCCTTCACATTAACAATAGAGACTCCACTCTGAGCAAGTATAGAAGCTAAAAAATTAGGGACAGGAAGCATGACAGGGGCTTCCCAGTATGGACCAGATCCCACAGCACCACCCAGGGAGGAGAATCTGGCCACACCATCAGAGAAGTGATGCCTCTGGGCCCATAAGTTAAAGGTTATCTCCATTTCCTTAGAGAGAAAATGAAAACCAGGTGACCTGCTTCACCTGTACATCTTTAGAATGAAGAGGTCGTTATTTGCCTGTGTGTACATGGGCTATACTCCTACACAATGGGCCTCAAAATGAGTAGTTAAATGGATAGTCACACAAAAGATGGATGTCTAAGTTGAAGTTCTGGAATTAATTGACTTAAGGGTTTTGGAATTGAAAGAAATAGGTGGGAAAACGGTATATTCTAAGATCTACTGCCTCCACCCCTGTCTCTGCGTTTCTGCCTCAGCCATGGCTGAAATGCAAAGAGCAGATTGTTGGTCACTGCCCTGGTGTCCATAGGCACCCGCCATGACCTTCTATTGCATTACAAACATTCATCAGCAACTCTGCTCTGGGGCTGCTGTCTTTGGATGTGTCCTAACATGACTAGTTCAGATCGTCCCTGCAGAGGGTCACACCTGGGAACCCTCAAGAGAAAAATGAGCATCACAGCCCAGGTACCTGCACTCTATAAAGAATAAATTATCAGAGGAAAATGTCTAAGCCTCACCTGTCCATGAGCTTATTTTCATGTACCTGTTCACAAGGTCCATGGAAGATCAAATGACTCAGGAGCTTCTTTCAGCTGAGCTTGCAATAAAACTGGTCTAGTGGCCCTTGAGGACAGCATTTATGTGTAGCTGCTCTTCTTTAGTTAAGGCTAAACAAAAATACGCATTGTCTTCTGCATCCTTTCCAAGATGAATTATGTTAACACTCATGACATGGTAAGAATGAAACTAGAGAGAGGAAAGCAGCCTCTGACATCCCTGACTCTCATCTGGCCTCGGTGTTCTCTTGTTGAAGCAATTGCACAAACACCAACATCAGACTGGACCACTCTACAACCAAGATGGATCAAGACAAAAACAAGACCTCTCCATTATCCTGTCTGAACACAGACAACAGCACCAATACTGTCCAAAGAAATCATAAAAATAATAAAACAACTGCTATCCTGGCCAACATGAGTGACCACTGCTTCTTTACCCACTCCAGCTGAATAAAATTTAGATACCTGCTACAGTTTGCATGTCTGTCCTCTCTGAAACTCATGTTGAAACTTTATCCCCATTGTAACAGTATTAAGAGGGCGGGAAATCAGACTATGTTATTTGAGAGGTGGGATTTCTGGGAGACACTTAGGTTAAATGAGGCCATCCCCCTTACCCTGTGATGCCCTGCACAGAGACTCTTCAGAGAGTCACCGCCAACAAGAAGGACCTCAACACATGCAACTCCTTGACCATGGACTGCTCATCCTACAGAACTATGAGAAACAAACCCCTTTTCTTCATAAATCACACAGTCTCAAGTATTCGTTATAGCAACAGAATATGAGCTAAGACAATACCCAATCATAGATTACTCCCACTTCCCAACAGCATCCTCTTCAGAGCTAGGCTCTGCTTCTTTGAACCTTCCCCTAAGTCACCTCACTCACACCCAAGTATATAATACATCCTTTCTGACACCCTCTTATGGAGGCATCCCACTGCTCTTCATGGTGTGTGTCCCACCTCGTGACAAGAATAAACTCTACTTGTTACCCTAGAAGTCCATGGCTGGTGGGCTTTGGCTGGAGGGCATTGACAGAAACCAGGTAGGAGGACAGCCATTTGGGAATCCCAGCTCTGAGCCTTGGCTGACTGTAGCTAGTACAGTGCCTGGCACATAATAGGAACTCAGCAAATGTTCCTTGAATGAATGAAAGAAGCAGGCAACTCCTGTTTAAACTGATCTGCACATACCTTAGAGCCTTTTTGATGATGGTCATCTCACCATAAGGCTGTTAATGCTGCAAATACATCCAAACATAATTAAGAGTCAAGTAGTATTAAATTACTAAGAACTTGGGCTTAGGTTATACAAATAAAAGAGAAAGGCAAAATACAAGAAAACTATCGTTAAAGTGAATAGACAACCTACAGAACGGGAGAAAGTATTTGCTTTCTACACATCTGATAAAGGGCTGATAACAAGAATCCATATAGGACTTAAGAAAATCAACAAGAAAAAATCAAACAACCCCATCAATAAATGGGCAAAGGACATGAACAAAAACTTTTCAAAAGAAGACAGACTAATGTCCAGCAAACATATAAAAAATGCTCAACATCTGTAATCATTAGGGAAATGCAAATAAAAACTACAATGATAAGGAGAGATTGGAACACTCTTACACTGTTGTGGGACTGCAAATTAGTGCAACCCCTGTGGAAGGTAATTTGGAAATACCTCAAAGAGCTAAAAATAGAAATACCATTTGCTCCAGCAATCTCACTACTAGGCATCTATCCAAAGAAAAAAAAAGACATTCTATAATAAAGACATCTGCACGCGAATGTTTATAGCAGCACAATTCACAATTGTAAAGATGTGGAAACAAGTGCCCATCAATACGTGAGTGGATTAATAAAATGTGGTGTATGTATACCATGGAGTTCTACTCAACTACAAAAAACAATGGTGATTTAGCACCTCTTACATAATCCTGGGTAGAGATTGAGCCCATGAATATGGATATGCCCATTAGGACAAAGGAAAAATAAAGAGGCTGGTAATGTACCCAGAATGCAATGCACTAGAATGTTTATGGCAGCACAATTCACAATCACAAAGATGTGGAAACATCCCAAGTGCCCATCAGTATGTGAGAGGATTAATAAAATGTGGTATCTGTATACCATGGAGTACTCTCATCAGTGAAAAACAATGGTGAACTAGCACCTCTTCTATTATCCTGGATGGAACTAAAGCCCATTCTTTGAAGTGAAGTATCACAAGAATGAAAACCAAGGACCACATGAACTCACCATCAAATTGGTACTAACTGATCAACACTTAGGTGCACACATGGAAGTAACATTCATCAGGTGCCAGGCAGGTAGGAGGTGGTGGTGGAGATGGGTAAATGCACAACTATTGGGTGTGGAGCAGACTATCTGGGGAATGGGCACACTTGTAGCTCTGGATTGGGAGGTGCAAAGGCAATATAGGTAACCAAAATGTTCGTAACCCCATAATATTCTGAAATTTAAAAAAGAAAAGACTTAAATTTAAGGCATGAAACCATAAGAATTCTAGAGGAAAATGTAGGAAAAACTCTTTTAGATATCAGCTTAAGCAAAGAATTTATAACTAAGACCCCTATAACAATTATAAGAACAACAAAAATCAATAAATAGGATTTGATTAAATTAAAAAGCTTCTGTACAGCTAAGGAAATAATCAACAGAGCAAAGAAAAAACTTACAGAATGGGAGAAAACATTTGTAAGTTATACATCCAATAAAGGGTTAATAACCAGAATCTACACGGCACTCAAGCAAATCAGCAAGGAAAAAAAAATCACAAAGGGGGACAAAGACATGAACAGAAGAAGCTTTCAAAAGAAGATAGAAAAATGGCCAATAAACATACTAAAAATTTCTCAATGTCACTAATCATCAGGGAAATGCAAATTAAAGCCACAATGAGATATAAGCTTATCCCTGTTAGAATGGCTTTTATTAAAATGTTCAAAAACAGTAGATGCTGGCATGGATGCAGAGAGAAAGGAACACTTACACACTGTTGGTGAGACGGCAAATTAGTACAACCTTTCTGGAAAACAGTATGGAGATTCCTTAAAGAACTAAAAGTAGACCTACCATTTGATTCAACAATCCCACTACTGGGTATTTAGCCAAAGGAAAAGATGTCATTTTATCAAAAAGACACCTGCACTTGAATGTTTATTGCAGGACAATTCACAATTACAAAGACGTGGAATCAGCCCAAGTGCCCATTAATGCGTGAGTGGATCAACAAAATGTAGCATATGTATTCCATGGAATACTACTCAACTATTGAAGAGGATGAAGTAATGCCTTTTGCAACAATTTGGTTGGAACTGGAGACTTACCCAAAGTGAAGTATCTAAAGAATGGAAAAACAAACACCACGTGTGATAGCTATTAAATTGGAATTAACCAATGAGCACACATGTGCACAGAGGGAAGTAAAACTCAGTGGAAATCAAGCAGGATGAAGGAGGGAGGAGGGGATGGGTGAAAACCTACTTAACCAGTACAACGAACACTGTCTGGGTGATGGTCACACTTACAGCCCTGACTCAAACATTACAAAAGTCATCCATGTAACCAAAAACATTTGTACACCCATAATATTTTGAAATGCAAAAAAAAAAAGAATGCAAAAAGTATTCTATCACTTGCAACTCTAGAAAGTATGCATATGCATAATTCGTTCCATTTTTCAGATGAGGAACATGAGGTTGGAAAGATTTAAAACCTTTGCCCAAGTTTATAGAAGTAATAGGCAGTGGAAGTGGGATTTGAAACCAGATTATCTGACTTCAAAGTCCAAACTGTTAACAACCGTTTCAAAGCCCCATGAGAAGTTGCCAAATGTTCTGGAAATTAGTTTTTATAATACCTTCATTGAGGTATAATTCACATAGCATAACATTTGTGATTTAAAACATACAGCTCAATAATTTTTAGTATGATCACTGAGTTGTGCAACCATTACCATAATCTAATTCCAGAACATTTCCATCACCCCAGTGGGAACCTTGTATTCCTTGACAGTCACTTACCATTGCCCCCTCCTCACAGCCCCTGGTAAACACTAATCTACTTTCCATCTCCATGGATCTGCCTGTTTTGGACATTTCATATAAATGGAATCATAAAATACATGGTCATTTGTGCCCAGATTTTTTCAGTCTGCAGATTGCTTTCAAGGTCCATCCACATTGTAGCATGTAACACTAATGCATTTTTGGTATGGTTGAATAATATTCCATTGTACAATAAAGGTATTTTGTTTATACTTTTACTAGTTGATGGGCATTTGTGTTTCCACTTTTTAACTATTATAGATAGTGCTGTTACGAACATTCACGTGTAGTTGCTGTGTGGACATATTTTTCTTAGGTGTATACCTAGGAGTGGAATTACTGGGTCATGTGGCAACTCTATGTGTCGCTTTTGGAGGAACCGCCAAGCTATTGTTCAAAGTGGCTGTACCATTTTATACTCCCAGCTGCAATGTATGAGGGTTCCAATTTCTTCATATCCTCTCCAATAACTGTCTTCTTATTTTTTAAAACTCTTTTGCAATACAGTTTCTTTTTTTTAGGTGTACAATTGAATGATTATCAGTGAATTTACCAAGATGTACGGTTAATCACATAAAAGAAAAATCGTCTTCTTTTTCATTGCAGCCATCGTACTGAGTGTGAAGTGGTATCTCATCGTGGTTTTGATTTGCATTTCCCTGACGAGTAACGATGTTGAGCACCTTCTCCTGTGTTTATTGACCACTTGGATGTCTTCTTTAGATACATGTCTTCTCAAACACTTTGTCCGTTTTTAAACTGTCTTTCTATTTTTATTGTTGAATTGCAAGAGTTCTGGACGTAAGTCCCCTATCAGATATATGATTTACAAATACTCTCTCCCACTTTCCAGGTTGTCTTTCCATTTGCTTGATGTGCAAAATGTGTTAATATTTATAAAATTCAAATCATGCATTTTCCCTTCTGTTGCTTATGCTTTTGGTTGTCATAGCCAAGAAACCACTGTCCAGCTCATGGGCGCAAAGACTGACTCCACTGTTTTCTTCTAAGAGTTTTATAGTTTTATCTCAGATTTAAGTCTATGATTTGTTTTGAGCTAGTTTTTGTATATGGTGTGAGGAGGGACCCAACTTCCTTCCTTTGTTCTGGGAAATTTATGTGTTTCTGTTTACTCATTTAAACCCTGTAGCAGTATATTGGAGTGAATAGAGAATTAAATAATCAAGGCACAGAGAAGTTATGTAACCTGCACAAGGTACTCAGCTAGTCGTAACTGGCAGAGCTAACCAAGGAGTTTTCCTTGAGCACCCATTTTATAAAATATCTTTCCTTAAAATGAAATTGACATTTCAAAAAAGTAAGGACAGACCGGGCTGTTTAACAAAGTTGTTAGAACAACTGACTGGCCATTTGTGAAAAAGATATTAGCTTTTACCCATATTTTCCATCACAATAAGTTTAACGAGTATTAAAGAATTAAATGACAAATATAGAATATTAATATTCTTGGGATAGAGAGTAACTTTCCAAGCATGGTACAAAAAATGGGGAAAACCCTAAAGGAAAGCTGTTGGATTTAGCAACATACATTTTTTATACCTATAGATCAAAACACCACAAAATAGAATTAAACTTTTGCAGACCTGCAGTAATGGCAGAGAGCTTGGATAAACTAACCCTTCCACATACAGTCACATATCAATAACCGGCAGGAATATGTTCTGAGAAATGTG
>CAUYRT010044609.1:0-11853 GCA_963574885.1 Lepilemur ruficaudatus | reverse complement strand
ATTGTCCTGGCTAACGCCTTCAGTAACTGACAAACAGAAGTGGCAAGAGTGGATGTACTTGTGTTGTTACTGATTGTAAGGAAAAATTATTTGGTCTTTCATAATTTTGATGTTAGCTGTGGGTTTCTTGTAAATGCCCTTCATCAAGTTGAGAAAACTCCTTTCTCTTACTAGTTTGTTGAGTGATTTTTATCATACAAGGGTGCTAGATTTCATCAAATGCTTTTTCTGCATCTGTTGATTAGATGGTTTTTTCCCCTTCTTTCTGTTAATATGGTGTGTTACATTGATTGATTTTTCTTATGTTGAACCGGGTGTACTCTTCTAATAATCATTTTTTTCTTCAAAAAGGTTAAATGGTGATTTACTTTCCGGATCCTTGTAAATATGGAATCTCTCTCATTCACCTTATGAATCATATCTTGCCTGGACACAGTATTCTTGGCTGCAGTCCTCTTTTCTTAAAAGTCTGTATACTTCTTCCAGGATTCAGTATGGTATATGAAAGACCGATGCCGGCCTGATTATTTTATTTTTGTAAGTAAGTATCCTGGTACTGCTATCTTGAAGCATATAAGACTTGTTTTTTATATTTGGAGTTCAAAACTTCACTGTGATATGTCAGGAGTGTCTTTTTTTTCCCTATTATAACTGTCTCTGCATTTGGTGAGTTCCTTTGATCTGAAAACTCAATTCTTCCCTTTAAAGTTTTCCTATTTGATCATTGCCTCTTCTTTTCTCTCTTTCTGTAAATCCTGGTATTTGCATAACAGGCTTCATGCATTTGTCCTCCATGCCTTTTATATTTTCACCAGTGATTTACATTTCTTCATAATTTTTGCTTTGTGATGTGATAGTTCCTTCCAGTTAGATAGTACATTTTCTGGTTTACTAGTTTGGTTTTCAATACTGGCCATTCACTTTACTTCTTCTACGGGAACTTTAATTCTAGATTTCATGTTTGTTTTAGGCACCCTCCCCAATTTTTATAGTTATTCTCCATGTGTATCCCCTTAAACATCCTTACTACATTTTTATTATTTCTTCCATTAATTTGGTTTCAGTAGAAGCTGCGCATCTGTCCATTCTGGTTTCGCTACTTTGAATTGCTAAATCCCTTACATGTCTGTGAAGTTCCTTTGCTTTCTTAGGTCAGTGAGTGTGTACTCTCAAGCATCTGTGTGGGTGTGGTGGGTGAAGTCTGTTAGGCCTTGGTGGATATTACCGATTACCTGCAGGAGCAGAGCTAAGAAAATTGTGAGACAGCATCTGGGCCTGGAGCGGCCATTTTGGTCTCGGGCAAGATGAACAACCAAAGGGAGCCAGTCAGCATGGGAGGGGAAACGCCCAGGGAAAAGCAGACAGGCCATCTGTGAGAGAGAGAAGGCTTAGTTCCTGACAGGATGACCTACTGTTTTCTGTCATGGACCTTGGCTTCTCACAAAACCTTTGCATATCCTCATATGACACCAGTTACATCTCTCCTCTCCTCCCCTACGCCTGCTACACACCCACCTGTCACCTCCTCGAGGTGGGCTTCAGGTGATTTCTCTTCCCAGATAAGGCAGCAGTCACAGCACCGTTGCTGTGGGATGCTTCCGACTCCTCCACACAGGGCTCAGATGGTACAGACACGTCCCTTCAGCATTCTCTCTCATTCTCTCTGTGGTGACTTAGATTTACCTTTCCAGTCTCCTTTTACTAATCTCTTCTGAGTAATTTCATTCCTTCATAAATCCCTTTTCCTGAAATTCTTCCCCGCTCTCTGTCCTCTGAAGTTTAACTCTCTTCTTAGAGCCTTTGTTCTACACAGATTTACCGAAGTGTCTTGTATAATTGGGTCAGGGATACTCATCTGCAGCTAATTTTGTACTTTTCATGCAATGCAGGCTTTGCTTTAGGGTTAAATATGTATTCTAATTCTGTTTGATAAATAATAACAGTAATTAGTTATCAAACAGAAATTCCTGTTTTGAATATGTGTATTTCTTAGAGATTTATGGCTATATTCTCTTTAATTCATGTTTTTACTTTTTTAATTTACTTCTGTTGTCTAGTCCAAGGACTGCAAACTCGCAGTTGTTTGCTGACTTTTACTTGGGCTGATGCATCCTATCAGGAGGGGACAAAGTTGCCGTTGCACTGCTTTAATGTAGGCTTGCCTTCCGATGGGGCACATACACTCTGCCTCCTCACCCTCCTCTTATACCTCAAATTTCCCACATTTCTGTTAACTCCCTGTCCTCAAAGTCATCTGGGTTTTAAGTTTGGGATCTTGGGCTCAAGATATCACTATAATTCTATTTGCTTTCAAATCGTTTTCCTAAATATTCAAAATGGATGACATTGTGAATTAAAGGCAGATACCATGAATTGTAATTTAGATCTGTTATTTACTGTCATTGTTGGCCATGCTTGGAAAACTACTTTGAATCATTTTCCTATCCAATTAAATTTTTTTCAAGTCCTATGATGTGTCTAAAATGCTTCTATCCAAATCGTGTTATCATACATTTTTGCTTAATTAGGTTGCCTGTCACTTTGCTTAAGGTCTAATTAGTAAATGATATCTCTATTGTGTTTGATTCAAAATGAATGTACTAAAAGGCACTTTGAAAATAAGATAATTTATTCTCTATAATTTGACAGACCTAAGACTCATAGTTCTCACAAATGAACATCCTTTATTTATTCCAGGGGCCTATTAGCATTTTATAAACTCTCCGTGGTATTGATGCCTCTTCTTTGTTTCCCTAAAACAGGTGTACCAGCCCATTTTCACTTTAGTTCAATCTAGTCCTCTTTGTGATCTTTTCCATAATGGTAGAGTAAACGAAATGCACCTACTTGCTCCAAAATGTAATTTAGAAATGCAAACTAAGTGTTGCCCTCTAGGGGGTGCAATCTGTTTTAGACTCGTAGTGTGTGTAATAAAAGCTATAAACCATAGAGGGAACATTCATAGGCTCTATTCATATTGTTTAAGGCAGGTTTTTTTTTTGTCTTTATTGAAGTGTAATTTACATATCATGTCTTTGCTTCATTTTAAGTGTACAATTTAATGGTTATTAGTAAATTTACCAAGTTGTACAGCTATTCACCTAAATAAGTTTTAGAGAGTTTCCCACCCCCCATTGAGACCCCTAATACCCACCCCCAAATACACTTCAAGCGTGCCCCTCCCCTTCACAGTAGTCACCACATCTCTCGGATGTGGGTCCACCCCCCACCCCCAAAATGCCCAGTGAACTCGACCACCATTTAAGCACCATAGTGTCAATCAGTCAATACCAACTTGATGGCAAATACAAGTGGGGCCCGTTCTTCGGGTCTTGTGTCTTGTGTCACCTCACTTTGAATAATGGAAAGGCAGGTTTTTTGAGTGATTTGAAAACTTTGTAAATTTGATGGTAGCCAGTGTTTTCCTCAGGTTACAAAATTGGCGTAATTTTAGAATAAATGCAATAAATTTATTTTTGTTAAGATTTTGGGCATTGTGTTAATCAGGGTTCTCCAGAGAAGCAGAACCAACTTTGTGTGTGTATATGTAAAGAGAGAATATATATATGTTTATATGTGTATATACAGAGAATATATAGAGAGGTATATATATGTACATATGTGTATATATAGATACATATACCTCAAGTTATTATATGTTTATGTGTTTATGTGTATATAAACAGAGATTTTAAGGATATGGTTCATGCAGTTGTCGGAGCAAACAGGTTGGAGTTTAGGACTTGAAGCTGAAGCAGAATTTCTACGTTGCAGTCTGGAAGCTGAATTCCGTCTTCTCTCAGAAGCCTTACTCTTTGCTTTTAAGTTCTTCAGTTGATTGGATGACGCCCACCCACATTATGGAGGATAATTTGCTTTACTTAAAATCAACTGATTGTAAATGTTAATAATAACTAAAAAAAACCTTCACAGCAACATCTAGATTAGAATTTAACCAAACAATCGAGTACCATAGTCTAGACACATAAAATTTGCCATCACAGACATCTTGCATGTGTGATATTGTCAATGTAGGCATGAACCAAATTAAAGATATTGGTAGCTAGGTTTTTTAGTAACTTGGATTCAATATTTAGAACTCTGAAGTAATAAAGATGCTAATTTATACCTTAGCACTCCAAAGTTGAGTGAATGGGACATGAAACATAGAAACCATGAACCATACTTCTTACCAGTTTGGATTTTTTCCAGAATATTTTTGGGGTCAGTCTTCTGCAATGGTATTGTTCTAATTTGTTCTTTGAAACTTAGCTTTCAAGTTCTTTGTGTGCATTCAATATTGGGCAACTTTGAGTACATACTTAGAATAGTGGCCAAAATGTGGATTAGAGAGAGAAGGCTAATTAACTTGTTATCCTGTGTAATTTCTGCAATCCTAAAATTGTTACAACACAGAATGTTCCAGGACCTCACACAGATCCGTAAAATGTATCTTCTGGGTTATGTTCCCCATGTGGTTTGTGCCTCTAGCTCAGGGACACATCAAGCCTGCTTTTCCTCTGGCCCACATGATCCAGTTGGAGGTCTTCTCATTGCACCACCCTCAGATTTTTTCTTCTGTCACCAAGTTTTTATTTGTCTTCTGAAGCACAATTCACACTAAAAAAAATCTTCTTAGTTCTCTTTGCCTCCGCAGTCCTAAAGTGGTCCTTCCTCTCTACCTCCCTACTTCTCCCCTCTCTTTGTCTCTGATTTTCTCAGTTCTGATCCTGATGTTAATAATATACTGTCCTTAATCTTGTGTTTCTTATGTTCATTTTACGTGGCCGACATCATCTATGTTTTTCTTTTCTACGGTGTTATAATTTATTTTTTAAATCCCTAGAATGGTGAATGGAGGGGGGTTGTGTGTATGTGTTTCTTTTTAATTGTCAGAGCTTGATCTCTACATGACTTTCCATTAGTTTGGCATCATGTGATTCCCAGGGTTGGGCAGGAAATTAGTTTTTGTCTAGAATAGCAGGATACAACAGAAATTATTTTCTTAGCTCCAAAGGACTCTTTGCTCTCAGAAGAACAAATTGAAATAGTGGCTTAGTGATCGACTTAACTCATTAGACAGCCTGCTGATAAGAATTTATGTTTAGACTTTGAAAAAAGGGGAGTTTTTTTTTTTCAGGGCTCAATACAGAGGTTCCAGTAATACAGAAAATTAAGAAGAAAAACTGTTATTTGTGTATGGTATTGAGCAATATTCTGTGTCATAATCAAATTTTATGGGATTAGTCGTGTGTCAGATTGTATCCTTACACACTGTTGTGTGATTGTGTGTGTGTGCACGCATATATGTTCACTGAGGCAATTCCTAAAGTTTATTGGCTTTTACTTTGATTTATCCTTCATTAAAGAAAAGTATTGAGGAAATGACAAAAACAATTTTTTGCTTTTACTTTTTTTTTTGGCATGCTCAGCTTTTTCAAACTGTTTATTTTTACAGATGTATTTCATCAGTTCTTAAGAATGAAGCTAGGAATGTTTGCTGGCTCCTAGGTTAGTACCACCCAGAAATTGAAAAAGAAAATCTGTTTTCTTAAAATTTGATATTTGGGGGAATCTTTCCACTTTTGTGAACTATTAGATTTTAAAAAATATTTAATGCATTTTTCATACTGCTTTTTAATGTACTGCTTATCTTAATTCTGTATTGGCTTTTGGACTCTTGTTTTGGGTTTATGTACTCATTATTTTGTAGTTAATGATTTTTCTGGAATGGAAAGGGGATAAAAAATGCTCATATTTTATTTTCTCTGGGAAACTTGAAGATACTGTTCATATCATTTTAGAATTATTTCTTATCTTTCAGAGAGCTTCCTCTAGGGTTAGTCTTCAAGGATATTGATACTTAATAATCAGTTGTGACTCTTATCAGTCAACAAGTACACTTCTTATACAGTATTTCTTATATAATTAAAATATTAAGATATTGTTCTGACATATTTTCTTTGAGCCAGACTAGAGTAAGATGAGTTGAGAAAATGACCTGCAGTGGTTCATTCCTTCATTGGTAAACATATATTAAGCCTCGGCCAGGAGCAGTGGCTCACTCCTGTAATCCTAGCACTCTGGGAGGCCGAGATGGGCTGATGGCTCAAAGGTCAGGAGTTCGAAACCAGCCTGAGCAAGAGCGAGACCCTGTCTCTACTAAAAATACAAGGAAATTAATTGGCCAACTAAAAAATATATAGAAAAAATTAGCCGGGCATGGTGGCGCATGCCTGTAGTCCCAGCTAGTCGGGAGGCTGAGGCAGAAGGATCACTTGAGCCCAGGAGTTTGAGGTCGCTGTGAGCTAGGTTGATGCCATGGCACTCTAGCCTGGGCAACAGAGTGAGACTTTGGCTCAAAAAAAAAAAACAAAAAAAACATATATTAAGCCTCCCAGTCATGGCAGGCATTGAGGCCACCCTGTTTCTTCAGAAACTGACATTTCAAGACAAAATGAAAGTGCTTACAATTTAGTGAGTGACTGTTACAAAAGGGGTTCCTTTTCCTGATCTTCCTGATTCCTGCCACTTCTGGCCATTTCCACTCTACCTGCCACTTTGAACTTTGACGTTGGGGAATAATGCAGAAGCAAGGATGCAGAGAAATTTATTTTGAAATCAAGGAGTAAGATTAAAGCCTACATAGAACCATGGTACTGCATGCCTTTTCTCTTAAATCCTTGATAAAACTAATGCTGCATATAGCAGCATTCCCCAAGTTAAGAAATGTATCCCACCCTATTGAAGAAAAATAAAATTCTTGTGGACTTCCAGTGTTGACTGAAATTGTTTTTATTATAATCCTACTTATAATACTTATATTGCTTATTATATTATTTAATATACACAAACATAAAACTACATGTAATTGTTATGCTTTTAATTCCATATCAAATAAAACCAAAATAAAATTACAAATTAAATATAAATAGGATTACAAAACTGTTGCAACTCAAATGAACAACATTTTAATTCAATTCCAATCTGTTGATTTAGTGGGATGGGTGTCACTGCTTTGCTGAAACAGTTGTTGATTTGGGGGATTATAGTACAAAGATGTTGTCACGAGTCTAATTCTGTGGGTCATCTGTTTCTGTATTTGTATTTTGAAAATACTTATCTGATAAATGCCTGTTCACGTAAGTATGTTATTCAAAATAATACCTTTCAGTCTCTAACTGGAACTTACGCTGATCAAGGCTTATCTTTTGTAAAACTCTGTCAGTTTGTAGACTTGCAATAGCACATTAAAGATATATCACTTGGTAACTCTATAAAGCTTCATCACCTCAAGGCAAAGTTAGCCTGATTGACATCTTCATTAAATAGTATCTAATGCAATTACTGCTGGGATCAGGAATTAAAAAATTATTTTTTGCATATTTATGACCATACTTATTTCCGATAAATTGATATGAGTTGCTACACACAGAGATGACACTGGTCTTCCCCACATCTCTGCTTATTTGGACCATAGGGCCTTCCGGTCATATGCGTTTCCCTGATGTCAATGACATAAACTCAGTAGTACATACAAACTACTGCACAAAAATCTTATGGCATAAAAAAAAAAATTAGCAGTACTCAGTTGCAGGGGGGCATCCAAAAGTTGCAGACTATCTTTAAATTCCTTTTCATGGATTATCATAAAAATAAAATAAAAAATATTTTTTAAAACATCATCAAGAATTAGAAGATCCATGAATTTGAGAACTACGGCTATAGAGTACCTAACAGTTTCCTGATGGCAAAAAAAATTTTAAAAAATTGGGGTCCAAACCAAATTTCTATATATTTAAACTTGTAAATAGTTTTCAATTATAAATCCACTATTAAAGTATAGCATTACAATGATATTTAACCTAGATGTTCAGGGCCTGGCATATAAAATATGTATTATACATAATTTTGATATGTCATTGATTTTAAGAGAGAAAACTAACTGCTGGTAGTTCTTGCTCTGCTGATCTAATCTCCTGGGCATCTTGATCTATGCAGCATGGCTGAAAGTATGACTGGGAAGCTCAGCTTTGTGTCTTCTTTATACAGTCCCGGCTGTGGTCAGTGTTGTCAGGTCTAGGTTTGTGTATATAATTTTCTATTTTATTTTGGGAACTATGATGCTCAAATTTTCATGAATTACTGGTTATATTTAATTTTAATATTTAAATATTAGAAATGATTCACTTACCAATGAATAAATATAACTCTAGACTCACCAGTTTTTTGCTACCCTGTCTGTGTTTCAAATATCTAAATGATGTCTACTATTTCTTTGTCCACATATTGCATTACAGTGCCCTCTCTTTCTTATACAACTTTAAGACTCATTATTTCCATTTCTAATTGACCAGTGGGGTAGGACATTGTCAGTCCTTGAAAACGCAAATAGAGCAGACCCCTATGCTTGAGATGTCAGGAACTCTGCTTTCTTTCTCTTTTTGTCTTTTCTAATTTATTTCTAGTAGGATTTCTTTTTTTTTTTTTTTTCAGACAGAGTCTCACTGTGTTGCCCGGGCTAGAGTGCTGTGGCATCACCCTAGCTCATAGCAACCTCACACTCCTGGGCTCAAGCGATCCTTCTGCTTCAGCCTCCCAAGTAGCTGGGACCACAGGCATGTGCCACCATGCCTGGCTAATTTTTTCTATACATATATATATATATATTTTTTTAGTTGGCCAATTAATTTCTATTTTTAGTAGAGACAGGGTCTTGCTCTTGCTCAGGCTGGTTTTGAACTCCTAACCTTTGAGTGATCCGCCCGCCTCGGCGTCCCAGAGTGCTAGGATTACAGGCGTGAGCCACCACGCCTGGCCATATTTCTAGTAGGATTTCAATCATGGGCATAACATGTTTGCATTTGATAAGGGGCTGATTGTGAGCTCTACCCACTGCCTGCCATAGTGCTTGGCACATAGTGGGTGTTCAGTGTAGGTGGAATGAAGGAATCAGCAAAGAAGAATGAATGAATTTGGTGTACCAGTAATGGTGATAATGTGGCAGTGTTAGGTTTTTAGCAGCAGCAGATTTTGGATTGTTGTTCATTTGAAGCCGAGACTGTCTTACCGATCTTTGTGTTACCTGAGCTTTTATTTATTTTTGGAGATATAGGAATCTTTTGGAAAATTTGTTAATTCCTTTGACAAATGCACATGGGGTGAGCATGATCTTTGGATAACCCAGTGGATATTCATTGCCTTTTACATTACAGTAGGAAACAATGGTCACATATCAAATTGCATAGAATTCCTACTTTGTATTGCTTTTCAATTTTAGTTTGAGTTCACCTGTCATCCTGGGACCTCAGATATAATCTTTTCTCCACACAGCTGCCTCAGAATGCATTTCCTTATGCCTTACTGGGGCTGGAATAAAGCAGCTATGATCATTTTAGTAGTAGTCTGTGTTGCAGGCTTTACTATCTGCTTCCCAGCTCTCAACATCAAAACAGGAGTAATAAGACTAAAAGAATAAAAAGAAAATGGATTTATTTTTGCCTTTGCACATGTAGCTTATTGAGTGTGAGCCAGGCAGCAAGGACGTGAAGCGGAGGAGCTAATACTCTTTCCTCATTAGTCATTTCACCCATTGGGTCAGCACATTTCCTTTTATGAAATAGGTGTTTAATCTATAGCTGAACAGTAGCCAAATGCATTTGATAAATGAAATTTATTTCATTTTGGCAAAAAAGTAAATATATTCTTGTATAAAAATATTCAAAAGGTTTATATAAAGAAGAAAATTTAAAGCACCTGTAATTTAAATTAAAAATTAATTTAAAAAATGTCACCACCTAGAAATAAACTAATTTAAATAGAAGGTACCACTCACTTTTTTTTTTTTTCTCTAAAAAAATGTCTTGGTTGTCCGGGCGCGGTGGCTCACGCCTGTAATCCTAGCACTCTGGGAGGCTGAGGTGTGAGGATCGCTCAAGGTCAGGAGTTCGAGCAAGAGCCTGAGCAAGAGCAAGACCCTGTCTCTACTAAAAATAGAAAGAAATGAATTGGCCAACTAAAAATATATAGAAAAAATGAGCCAGGCATGGTGGTGCATGCCTGTAGTCTCAGCTACTCGGGAGGCTGAGGCAGGAGGATCACTTGAGTCCAGGAGTTTGAGGTTGTTGTGAGCTAGGCTGACGCCACGGCACTCTAGCCCGGGCAACAGAATGAGACTCTGTCTCAAGAAAAGAAGTCTTGGTTATTTTTACCACAAGAACTTAAAAATACTTTTTATTTATTATCCAGATAATACATATTTACTTTTAGAAAAATTAGAAATACAAACAAAAATACCCATTATAATACCATCTAGCGATAGCTGCTATTGAGATTTTGGCATATATTCTTCCACACTTATAATAGCACAATAAATTATGTAAATTTACAACTAGGTATATAATTTTTTATAAAACTGGAAGCATACTATGCATACTTAAGTATAATGTTTTTTTGTGAATATCTTTCCGGGTCAGTAAATATTATACATATCCCCATGATCATTACTAAGGCTGCAAGACATTCTATTATATTGATGTATAAAACAAATACATTTATTTAATAAAGCTCTTGCTCATGAAAATTAGATCATTTTTAAATTGTCTTTTATACTTGTTTATTGTGGAGTTAGTGCCAAAAATAAGTTTTACTTTTCTGTGTGTCCAATCTGTCAGTCTTGTTATGGTTTCTGCATTTGGGATCATGCTTAGGAATTCCTCTGTAATACCAATATTTTAAAATTATTCAGCTCTGTTTTCTTCTAATACTTGATGGTTTCTATTTTAACCCTGAAAACTTTAACCAATATAGAATTTATCTTACATATTATGAGGCAGGAATCTAATTTTTTCCAAAACACTTTGTTAAATAATTCATCCCTCCACCAATTTAAGATGTTAGTTTTGTCATAAACAATAACTCATATGAACAGTTGGGTCGCTTCCTGGACTTTTAAATTTAGTTCTATTTGATCTATTCCTGTGCCAGATTTGTACTGTTTTGATTATTAAGGGTTTATAATATGCTTCAATTGATGACTGGTTGAGCAAAACTCTTTCTTTTCTCAGTTTTCTGCCTATTCTAACAGCTGGTCATCTTCCAGTTAGGTTTAGAATAGTTTGTTAGATTGCAAAAATTTTTTGCAACTTGATTTTTTTTATTCAAATTATGTTAAATATGAAGATTGATTTGGGGAGAATGGCATACTTACAACATTTTTTCATCAAATAATATAAAATATATCTCTATTCAAGTCTTTTTTTTTTTTTTTTTTTAGCTCCAAATGACATTTTTTTAGTTTTGGTCATATAGCTATTGCACATACTTGTTAAGTTTATTTCAAAATATTTTATTCTTTGTTTCTATTGTGAGGGGAAGCCTTTTCTCATGTTTTCTGATGATTGGTAGTACAAATATATGTGAATTTGATTATACTTATTTTATATCCTATTTGTAATCATTTATTTGTTCTAATAGGATTTTTTTTTTTTTTTTTGAGACAGAGTCTCACTCTGTTGTCCGGGCTAGAGTGCTGTAGTGTCAGCCTAGCTCACAGCAACCTCAAATTCCTGGGCTCAAGCGATCCTCCTGCCTCAGCCTCCCAAGTAGCTGGGACTACAGGCATGTGCCACCATGCCCGGCTAATTTTTTCTATATAGTTTTAGTTGGCCCATGCATTTCTTTCTATTTTTAGTAAAGACAGGGTCTTGCTCTTGCTCAGGCTGGTTTCAAACTCCTGACCTTGAGCGATCCTCCCGCCTCGGCCTCCCAGAGTGCTAGGATTACAGGCGTGAGCCACCACGGCCGGCCAAGAATTCTTGACAAACAGCATTTTTATTGGCCCAATCCTTTTCT